>JAQSEC010001603.1:0-13126 GCA_028564925.1 Lithobates sylvaticus | reverse complement strand
CATTGAGCTGCCTGCAAATGAACCGAATACAGAGCTGACTGTATTATTTGTGCCTTGTATTTCAAATTGTCATTTGGTGATGTAGGGATTAACTTGCTGTGGTGTGTCTGCTGTTTGGAATGTGGAGTGCCTCATAGCTGGGATGCCTAAGTGATAGGAGGTTGGTCCAGGGAGGAGGAGATTGGTCATGGGACAGAAAGGAACATGGTGGGGGCAGCATAATGTTGTAGGGATGCTTTTCTTCAGCAGGGACAGAGAAGCTTGTCAGAGTTGATGGGAAGATGTATGTAGTCAAATACAGGGCAATTTTAGAAGAAAACCTGTTAGAGTCTGCAAAAGACTTAAAAATGGGGCGGAGGTTCACCTTCCAGCAGGACAATGACCCTAAACATACAGCCAGAGCTACAATGGAATGGTTTAGATCAAAGAATATTCATGTGTTAGAATGGCCCAGTCAAAGTCTAGACCTAAATCCAATTGAGAACTTACAGCAACACTTGAAAATGGCTGTTCAAAGACGTTCTCCATCCAAGCTGACAGATCTTGAGCTATTTTGCAAAGAAGAATGGGCAAAAATGTGACTCTCTAGATGTGCAAAGCTGGTAGAGACATCCCCAAAAGGACTTGCAGCTGTAATTGCAGCGAAAGGTGGTTCCACAAAGTATTGACTTGGGGGCCTGAATACAAATGCACGCCACAATTTTCACATATTTATTTATAAAAAATGTGGAAAACCATTTATCATTTTCCTTTCACTTTACAATTTTGTGCCACTTTGTTTTGGTCTATCACATAAAATCCCAATAAAATACTTTTACGTTTTTGGTTGTAACATGTCAAAATCTGAAAACTTTCAAGGGGTATGAATACTTTTTCAAGGCACTGTATATTATCCCATACATTTTGTGTATCATTTCTTTACATTTCCTCATACACATGGGGCAGCACAGTGATGTAGTGGTAAGCACATTCACCTAGCAGTAATAGGGTCGCTGGTTCAAATCCCGACCACGGCACCTTCTGCCTGGAGTTTGCATGTTCTCCCTGTGTCTGCGTGGGTTTCCTCCGGGTACTCCGGTTTCCTCCCACACTCCAAAGACATGCTGGTAGGTTAATTAGATCCTGTCGATAAAATTGGCCAAATATGTGTATGTGTTTGTAGGCGTGTCGGGACCCCACAGGGCAAGGACCGCACTATACCACAGATGGACACCAGTGGCAAAAAGTGCCCTGAGGCAATTCAGTTCACATAGGTTGTGCTATACAAGTCATTCATTCATTCATTCATGTTCACTTGCCCTCTGGTTTAAAAGCAGATTAGTGATTTCTTTTTTACATAACTTCAATGGATGCTCGATTGGCACCTTGAGCTCTGGAATTGGCACCTTGACTGGATATTTAGCGGATTTACCAAAACATAGTTTTATTGCAAGTGTAGCACTACTCCCATGGGAGCTGCAGGATTACTGTCCAGACTTTGCCCCGCAGCCAGGCACATAGGCTCATTCACACGTTTCTTCAATGACCAGTCTAGGGGTGTTGTTTTTTATTTTTGGAGAACTTGGATAGGATTGAGGAAAGTAGGTGGGATAATCCAAAAACACAAGAACTTCAGACTTCAGCTTAACCATTTTAAGACCAGCCTCGTTTTGGATTTTAGGTGTTTACATGTGTAAAACTGTTTTTTTTTGCTAGAAAATACTTAGAACCCACAAACATTATATTTTGTTTTTTTTTCTAACACCCTAGGGAATAAAATGGCGGTGGTTGCAATACCTTTTTTCACACCATATTTGCGCAGCGGTCTTACAAGTGCACTTTTTTTGGAAAAAATTCACTTTTTTGAATAAAGAAATAAGACAACAGTAAAGTTAGTCCAATTTTTTTATATATCATGAAAGATAATGTTACGCCGAGTAAATTAATACCCAACATGTCACGCTTCAAAATTGCGCCCGCTCGTGGAATGGCGTCAAACTTTTACCCTCAAAAATCTCCATAGGCGACAGGTTGCATGTTTTGCGTTACAGAGGAGGTCTAGGGCTATAATTATTGCTCTCGCTCTACCGATCGTGGTGATACATCACATGTGTGATTTGACCACTGTTTTCATATGCGGTCGCTACTCACATATGCGTTCGCTTCTGCACGCGAGCTCGTCGGGACAGGGCGCTTTAAAATTTTTTTTATTTTTTACTTGATTTTATTTATTTTTACACTGTTTTTTAAAAAAAAATGACATTGAAAAAATGTTCCTTTTAGAGGTATGGGCGGAAGTGACGTTTTGACGTCACTTCCGCCCTGCTATGGTATAGAGATGGGTGGGGGCCATCTTAGCCTCACTCGTCTCCATACCCAGCAGATGAAAGGAACGATCGCCTCCGCCACTACCGATGGCTCCAGTAAGCGGCGGAGGGCGCGGGAGAGCGGTGGGAAGGATGGGGCACCTCTCCCGCCGCCGATAACGGTGATCTCGCGGCGAATCCGCTGTGGAGACCACCATTATCGTAAATACGACCGGCGCCTGAAGAGATGGATATCTCGTTTGTGGCAGCAGCTGCTGCCGTTACCAAGATATCCCTCTTCAAACAAGGGACGTACATCGTCGTGCGCTGGTCGTAAAGTGGTTAAGGTAGTAGTAGTTAACTGTAAGCAGAGTGCTTTTAGGTGGTAGATTAGGTGCACAAAGCTCTTCAGGACACCAGCCGGCATCCCCTTTAAATAGACCCACAGCTGACCTTCCCTAGTACCAGAGGGTTGGCAAAAAGCACAAAGATCTTTTAGAATGTCTGTACTTAGACAAGGCCCAAGGAACAGTTGGTTGCCTTCTTCCAACTTCCAAGCGACACCTTACTCCAGAGATACCAGACTAGATCTTCTGTGGACAGCCTCCTCTCAGTCAGCTTTCTTCGGGTCCAGGGTCTTAGCATCCAGGCTCTCAGGTCGCTCACCTGAGGCCTCACGACAGCAGACATAGCAGCAGTGCCTGGAAAGGGCTGCATGTCCCTCCAAGCTGGACTAATCCTCTCCAGGAAAATAGCTTGGTGTGCTCACAGAACATATACAGTCTTCCATCATGCCATCAGAACATGCCTCGATGGAATAGGCCAGAGCTGTATTAGTATTCATTCTGCCATCTTGTCAGAAACCATGAATCAGACTGAGACAGAAGTACAGTTAAATCACACTTGTTTAATAATAATAATAATAAAAAGGTAAACAGAATAAACCTAGTCAAAACATAGCCAGAGTTCAGGAACCGGTACAGATAGTCAGACAAGTCAAAACGTCAGGGAGCCAGAGATGAGCATAGTAGAACAGCAAGCAGGATCTGGAGACAGACGGAATGTCAGTACCAGGTAAGAATGAGACAATGTAATTGAAACTAGACAAGAAAAGAGCCCATCGCACCCTTCTGGGAAAGAGGCGTTTAGCATCAGACAAGAATGCGAGATTCTTATGGTCAGTAAGAATGAGAACCGGTACAGTGGTACCTTTGAGGAGATGTCTCCATTCTGGCTAAAATGATCGCTAACAGCTCTCTGTCACCAATCTCGTAATTGCACTCCGCAGGTGAAAATTTCTTGGAAAAGTAGCCACAAGGATGCATAGCGCTCTCAGCGGTAGGATATTGAGACGGAAGGGCACCAACTCCAGTCTCAGAAGCATCAACCTCTAGGATAAAAGGTAACGTAGGATCAGGATGTGCCCACATAGGAGCAGAAACAAAGGCTGGTCATATCAGTCAGGGGCTTGACCAGAGACGAGAAGTTACAAATAAACTTCCGATAATAGTTGGCAAAGCCAAGAAAACGATGCAGAGGACGTAAACCCACGGGTCAGGGCCACTGTAGGACTGCTGAAAATTTCTCTGGGTCCATCGAAAAACCTCTCTCAAATCAAGCTTTGTGAAAACCGTTGCTCCCTTGAGGTGGTCAAATAACTCCGTAATCAATGGAATCGGATAGGCATTCTTAATCGTGAAACGATTGAGACCCCTATAATCAATACAAGGTCTCAGGTTACCACTCTTCTTCTTCACAAAGAAGAAACCAACACCAGCAGGAGACAAGGATTTGCAGATGAAACCTTGAGAAAGTGCGTCTGCAACATACTCCTCCATGGCCTTATCCTCCAAGACCGACAAAGGGTAAACCCGGCCACGAGGAGGGTATGGCACCAGGTTGAAGGTCGATTGGAATGGGATGGGATGATATTATTATTTTTTTTTTTATTTGTGGTTGAACTGGATGGACTTGTGTCTTTTTTCAACCTAACTAACTATGTAACTATGTAACTATGTAATTGCACAATCATACGACTGATGTGGAGGCAAACTACTGGCTTGACCTTTGTCAAAGACATCGCTAAAATCGCGGTACTCCTCCAGCAGGGAGGAGAGTGAAGAGGTGCACAGGACCTTGGCTACCATCTGGAAGCATGACTTACTGCATTGTGGCGCCTAGGAGAGAACCTCAGCACGGAGCCAATCAAAAGAGGGGTTGTGCCTCTGTAACCAAGGATAACCAATAATCAGCAGAAACTTAGGTGAGGAAATAACTTGGAATTGGATTATCTCATGGTGATGAGCCCCTGCGGCCATGGACAATGGAACAGTCTCATGAGTCACATGGGCAGGCTGTAGAGGTCTCCCATCAAGAGCCTCAATGGCAAGTGGAGTGTCACACAGCTGCTGCGGAATAGAGTGCTTCGATACAAAGGCAGCATCAATGAACAGACCTGCAGCCCCAGAGTCGATTAGAGCCTGTATCTCGACGGACCACTCAGCCCAAGAAAGAGTAACCAAAATCAGGGGCTTATCCTTCTGGATAACTGGGGACTAAACAACGGCACCTAAGGTCTGTCTGTGACAGGACCTCAAGGTTTGGGCATACTGGACGGGTAGGACAAGACTTCAAAAAGTGACCTGCCTGGCCACAATAAAGGCACAATCTCTCCCTCCTCCTCAGGGTTCTCTCGTCCACAGAGAGACGCGTGAAGCCTGAGTGCATGGGTTCATCTTCACAGACCGACTCGGTACCAGGAGGCATGGGAGGTGAGGAAGGCAAGGGTGGGACTACAAAGTTCGGAGACAAATGTACAGGAGGCTTCCACAAGCGCTCCTTAAAAGGAAGTCTTTCTCTGACGGTGGAGTCAATGAGGATGGCAAACGTAATCAACTTCTCCAGCTCAGTGGGTATATCTCGGGCTGCTGTCTCATCCTTGATGGTATCCGAAAGACCATGAGAAAAAACAGCCACAAGGGCCTCATTGTTCCAAGCAACCAGAGTACGGAATTCAATGGCGTAATCGGCAATAGTTCTCATACTCTGTTTGATGGACACGAGGCACTTGGCAGCAGAAGCGTGTGGAAACGTCAAATACCCTTTTAAAAGATGCCACAAACTCTGGGAAAACTCAAGACAACAGGTTTTTGCATCTCCCATAGAGGATTTCTGACCCTGGCCTCAAGCCTGACTATAATCCTGCCTGCTGTCTGTACCTGATCTACCTGCTTGTTGCTGACCCAGGGTCTGCCTGAACCTGCATACGGACTTCCTGGATCTGAGTCTGCTGATCTAAACCAGTCTTCCGCTCCAGTCTTTCTGCCAGTGAACATCTGGTCTGTCTTCCCTATGTCCCTATTAATCAGCATATGTCAATGGAAGACTAGTCAGGCACTCGTGCCCACTCTGTGCTCCCTGTTACCTTACCAGGGCTCCTGAGCCAGAGGTGTAAGAGAAGCCTACCTCTGCACGTCAGGCTCCACCACCAGGTATGTTACAGACTTTTGCAAGCCTATCAGCTTTGCTTAAAGTGTATCTAAACCCAAAGACACAACAAAAAAATAATATATTGCAGTTTACCTGTTCTTAGATGTGTTGGCTGCTTTAATTTTTACCCATTATTTTAACCTGGCAATCTGGTGCATAACACACTTCCTGTCCTTTTGTGTCTACACAAATTTTTCCTCTGTATCTTTGGAAAGCGCTGGGGTTGTCACCAGTGGCGGCTGGTGCTAAACTCTTTGGGGGGGGGGTGGCAAACAAACCTCCTAGGTTCGCACTCAGCCCTCCACAGTCCTCCCGCACACAGCCATCCACAGGGGGTGGGTTCTGCGCCCCGACCCCATGAGTTATTTTGAGGGGACAGCAAATTTACACTGTTAAACTAGCTGTACACTCACTACTTTACATTGTAGCAAAGTGTAATTTCTTCAGTGTTGTCACATGAAAAGATATAATAAAATCTTTACAAAAATGTGAGGGGTGTACTCACTTTTGTGAGATACTGTATAATGCTACAGGGCGGCAGCTACAGGCGTACGAAGCTGCCTGTTTCAGGGTTTTGGGCTCATGCTCCCACCCACCTACTCCCCTGTGATTTGACAGAGCAGGAGACTCTCAGCAGATCCCAGCCAGTGATTCATGGCCGGGACCTTATGATCGGCTGTGTCAAATCACAGCCCAGAGTATTGCGCTGATAATCAATACAGGGCTCTTTACAAAAGGAATGATCACTTTTTTCTTCTCCCTGCAAAGCAGGAAAAATAACAAATCGATCTGCAGTAAAACAGGAAAAATTGTTGATCCCCACTGACTCTTTCTTTACACCCTGGGGGGATGCGCAGTTTGCTATATTCGCTCTGGACACCGAATGACCTTGTCCAGCTACTGAGCTATCCTAAAGTTTAAAGCACATTTAATTTTGCCTTATTGACGAAGCCTGTATACAGGCAGTCCCTGAATTACGAACACCCGAGTTACGAACGACTCCTACTTATGAACGGCCTCAAATGCTGGCCACTTGTGCTCCACGCTGGTCCTGGATACCTTTCGAGCACCTCCGGACACATCCCACATTGCCGTACTACGCCCCAGATAACATAAAAAGTAGACTTGTGCACAACGGAAAATTTTGTTTAGTTTCGGTTTGTTGTCATTCGTAAAATACATAATTTCGTTCTGTTATATTCATTATGTTACGTTAATAAGTTTTCGGATAATTTGTTATTTCTGTAGAATGTCGATATTCATTGTACTGAATCTTAAATCATGTCGAATTCATTTGTTATATGCGCTATAATTTAGTTCGTATTCATTGAAATTAGATATTTATGTATGTATATATATATATTCGTGATAATGATTCATAGTTTGGAAAGTCGTTTGTTTATTGAATCTTTTAACACACACAATGACAATATCTCATCTCCTCTGCTCAAATACAATACAACACCCTTCTCACTCAGTTCTCAGGAATGCACTTTGCCAGTAATCCAACCTCCAGCACAAAATTAATCAGCTGATTGGACTGTAATGCCACGTACACACGATCTGACTTTCCGGCGGACCAGAGTCCGTGGGACAATTCGATCGTGTGTGGGCTCCAGCGGACTTTTTCTTCCCAAAAGTCCGGCGGACCTAGAAATAAGTCTGGCTTCAAAATTGTCTGCCGGATTCGAGTCCGGTTGAAAAGTCCGGTCGTCTGTGTGCTAGTCCGACAGAATAAAACCAACGCTAGGGCAACTATTGGCTACTGGCTATGAACTTCCTTATTCTACGTCATCAAGTTTGAATCCGGCGGACTTTTGGAGTGATCGTGTGTGGCCAAGTCTGTTCGCTTGCAAGTCCGGCGGACCTCAGCTGCAAAGTTCGTCGGATTGTCCGACGGAAAGTCAGATCGTGTGTAGGCGGCATTAGATTTACTGAGTTGACCTTTTGTTTCATTAGATCTTTAACAAATTACCGAATCATGTCCAATTCATTCATTATATCCGCTAATTTCTTTTGTATTCGTTGAAATTTGTTATTTTTTTATTCGGACATTTAGATGCATCCGAATATCCGAAAGATGCAAAATTCGGCCGAATTTCAATTTGTAACGAAATAAATTGCACAAGCCTAATAACAAGCGCCCGGAACATCCCACATCCATGCACAGGCAGCAGTTACACTTATGAACACAGTGTTCCGACTGGAAGTTACACTTACAAATGCAGTGTTGCGACTTATGAACAAATTCGACTTACGAACAGACCTATAGTCCTATTGTGTTCGTAACTCAGGGACTGCCTGTATTTTCTTTATGAATATTCTTGCACATGACATTAAATTCAGGTAATTTGGATATCAATGTTGATAAAGCATTAGGTTGCATTTTGTAGTTTATCATTAGAGTTCAGGTTATTGGAGAAAAAAGAAAGTCACTAGGAAATTCCCAGCTGCAGTTATAGCTTCCGCTGATCCTGTTTGAAGACAATCAGTACTGGTTTGAACAGCTTTCTGATGAGTAGCACACAGCATACAGTAAAAGTTGTACGCATCAAGCTCTGCTCAGCAATGACGGAGATAAAGGCTGCTCAGGAAGAGAAAGTCGCACGTGACAGTGAAGGTTTTTCACGTTCCTGCTACATTTATGATTCTGGCTTTTCTCCCAATGTTAGTCATTATGCTGTGTAACCAGAGACCCTCCTGACATCACATCTATAACGTAGAACCCTGATGACGGGGAGGGTCGGCAGAGTTGGAATGACTGAGATTTTACTAAGATTTCCTGGTGCTGATAACAGCAAATGAACAGGCTTTAAGACACTTATGAATAAGCATTTCTTAATACATTATGTCACCTCTTCATCTCTGACAAGCAATTCCATTTCCTAGGCTGGAATGTCTAGAAAATGTAAAACAAAACTGCTCCATAACCAGACAACCAGTACAGGCATACCCCACATTTAAGTACACAATGGGGTTTATTTACTAAAGCTGGAAAGTGCAAAATCAGGCTCCCTTCTGCATAGAAACCAATGAGATTCCAGGTTTTATTACCAAAGCTTAATTGAACAAGCTGGGGTTAGAAGCTCATTGGTTTCTATGCAGAAGTGATCCTGATTTTGCATTTTCCAGCTTTAGTAAATAAACCCCATTATGTACTTAAAAGTGGGGTATGCTCTATACCAAAAACGTATTTTTTGTTTGTTGTAGATTAGAACTCCTGGGTGATTTTTAATGCCATCTTGAGCTTGATTAAAAATATTTTCTTTTAACCCTTGTTCACTACTTCTGTGCAATTTCAAAGCCACAGATCAGTGTGATTTGGATCAGTGATTTCATTTCGGCTTGCGACTTCATTTAGCAGAAGTCAATGCAAATTGCAATAAGATCACAGAAAAGTAGTGCAGATACCTTTTTCAAAGTCGCTGTAACTTGAGTCGCAATGATTTGAACGTTTCATTGCCAAAAATAGGGTGCACCTTGTCATGCATTTTTGAACTGTCAAATCGCATTGGTGTGAACGAGGGCTTACTTTCTGTATTTACCAGACAGGAAGTAGGGAGAAACATGCTACATTGACACAGATAGAAATATAAAATGAACAGTAGTTCCAGCCCTCCCATGTGCTACTAAAAGCAATACAGTTTCATTTTCGTCTGCGTTGCTGTGAGTAAATCCCCCCCCCACCTAAATGTTGTCCGCAGGTTAGGAAATTATGAAAAATCTCCTTTTTTGCTTTATCCAAAACTAAGGAAAACTTTAACCACTTCCCGACCGGCTCCCATACATATACAGCGGCAGGCCCCATACATGTACGGGGATTTGTGTGTGTAAACATTTGTGTGTGTAGGAACAGTGATCTGTCTCCTCCCCCAGTGAGTCACATCCCCCCCTACAGAAACACTCCCTAGAGAACACACTTAACCCCTTGATAGCCCCTTGTGTTAACCCCTTCCCTGCCAGTGATATTTATACAATAATCAGTGCATTTTTATAGCACTGAACGCAAATGTAAATGTCAATGGTCCCAAAAAAGTGTCAAAAGTGTCTGATCTGTCCAACGCAATGTTGAAGTCCCACTAAAAATCGCAGATCGCTGCCATTACTAGTAAAAAAATTATATTAATAATTAAAATGCCATAAAAATGCCATAAATGTATTCTCTATTTTGTAGATGCTATAACTTTTGCGCAAATATACGCTTATTGTGATTTTATTTTACCATAAATATGTAGAAGAATACATATTGCAGAGATGAACAAATACCACCAAAAGAAAGCTCTATTTGTGGGGAAAAAAGGACGTTGATTTTGTTTAGGTACAACGTTGCACGACCGCACAATTGTCAGTTAAAGCAACGCAGTGCCGTATCGCAAAAAATAATATAATGTGATAATCAGAATGGCAAAGTGGTTAGTGCTTCTGCCTGACAACACTAGGGTTGCTGGTTCGAATCCCTGCCTGGAGTTTTCATGTACTCCCTGTGCCTGTGTGGGTTTCCTCCCACGCTCCAAAGACATGCTGGTAGGTAAACTGGCTCCTGTCTAAATCAGCCCTTGTATATGTACTGTATGAATGTGAGTTAGGGACCTTAGATTATAAGCTCTTTGAGAGCAGGGACTGATGTGAATCTTCACTATATATGTGTAAAGCCCTGCGTAAATGAATGGCGCTATATAAATACCTGAAATAATAATAATCAAGAGTCTATAGCTCTGGATATATCACAGCCTATCTTAAAACATTAGGCATATTCAGATGACATTCTGTATGTTTATAATATTTGATAAAATAAGGCAACTTTTTAATAGATACTGGAGGTACTGATTATCTTGTATTATTGATTTACTGTAAAAGGGAACACATGTTTTGTACACTATTGTTGCCCCCTAAATGATTAAACTAATCTATCTCTATAACAGGAAGATTCATTAAAATACTGCAAAGTTTTTTTTTTTTCCTGGTTTCTACTGTTCTGGGTTCCCCCGGGCGTGGGGAAAATGTGGTATTATTATTCATTGATTTAAATTAAGGTTTTGTAGGATAAGAGGGCATGTTATAAATTACATTTACGATTGATATACTCGAGCCTTGTAAATGTTATTGTTATTATTACTCTGAAAGTGCCATATTTACCTCTTTTTTATTTCCCTTTTAATAATAAAAATATATTAATTCAAAATACGGCAAAGCAAATCATTGGTAGGGATATGCAAACATTACAACTTTTCACCTGGGGCTGCATTCTAAATAAATATGTTTTTGAATAAAATGTATTTATTTACTTATTCTATTCATTGCTAAACTATAACGTATTAATTTATTTATTATTTGTTAATCACGCAAGTATGATATAATATTTAAATGACAGTACATTTAAATTAGCATGCATAAAAAAAGGGGATATACTCCAGAGATAAAACTATAATCCTGCCACTTTATAAAACTCTGGAGTATTCTGTCCAGATCTGGTCACCAGTCCTCAGAATGGATGTGCTGGAACTGGAGAGAGTCCAAAGAAGGGCAACAAAACTAATAAGGGGACTGGAGGACCTCAGTTATAAGGAACGACTGCAAACACTAAATCTATTCTAGCTGGAGAAACAACGCTTGAGAGGAGCCATGATAGTGATTTACAAATACCTCAATGGCGATCCCAGCATAGAAAAAAAACGATTCAGTCTCAAGGAGTGTAAGGGGACACAGGGCCACCCAATGAAATTGGAGGCTAAGCGGTTTAACTTTAAACTGTGCAGGGGTTTTTCACTGTCAGGGCAATAAGAATGTGGAACTCTCTTACACAATTGGTGGTGCAGGGAGTATTGATAGTTTTAAGAGACTCTTGGATGTGCATCTTAATGAATACAACATAAAGGAATATGGGAAGTAATTATAGACACTGACACACATACACCTACACAGGTTGAACTGGATGGACTATTGTCTTTATTCAACCTTACCTACTATGTAACTATATGTAACAATGTAACTATGTACAGTTGAACAGTTTTTTCACCTATGTAACTACATTCACATTCTCAGTCAGCTGAAAGTGGATAAAAGCCGTTTGGTGCTTTATGCCTTTTTTCACGTTCACTGGGCTAATCTTCACTGCTTTACTGAAAAACGTCCATTTTAAAAGTGGAGTCTCAGATTTCATTTGCAGCTGAAAGATTTGAGGACTGACCTGTCCCCCCTTCATCACTTAGCTGCTTCGCTCAGACTTAAAACGTGATGAAAATCTGACAGAACAATGTAACAATTTTAAAAAGTTAGACACGAGGCCCGTTTGCCCAAAATCATTATAATTACAATAGCATATTGCTATAAAATTATGTTTATAAATTTGCATTCAGAGATGTTGGCATGTTTAGAGAAGGTATGTATCTTCATAGTAATATTTTGAAGGAAAAGGAGGATAAAAAGAAATGATAAAATAAATGTGAAAAACAAATATATCAACGCTTAGGTAATAAATGGGATCAGCATACAATAAGACAAAATGAATGGATATATAAAGTCCACAAACAGCCCAGTCCACTGTGGAAAGAAACAGAAATCAATTTTCCAGTGCGCCAACAACGTTGGAACAACTGGCAGCTGGAAGATTGATTTCTGTTTCTTTCCACAGTGGACTGGGCTGTTTGTGGACTTTATACATTCATTCATTTTGTCTTGTTGTATGTTGATCCAATTTATTATTGTAGGGTTTGTTTAATTTTTTACTTCTAATTATTCTACTAACCATAGGTAATTGTGGCAGCTACATAGTATATATACACACACAATTCCCCATGCTTTAAGAATATTACTATTATTAAATATATATTATTTTGTAAACTGCTTATAGATTATGCAATAGTGCACAGAGCTATATCTAAAATACAGTAACCCACCAGAAAACTACCAGATTCCACTGCCCCCATTCTCTGCTAATTTACTTTGTAAATTGCACCTTGCCTTCCTAAAGTGTATGTAAACCCAAACAATAATCCTATCCTATTTAATTATTTTTGGTCTTTTAAAAACACTCTTGAATAAGTTTTGTTTAATAAATGCAAGAAATACCTGTTGATCTTGCCAGAATACTTATTAGCTGGTAACTTCTTTGCTCTCTGCTCGTGCTTTACTGCTATCAGTTATATTGTTCTGAGCACAACAAAACCCCCGCCATCTATGTTATAGACAAGTGGACACTGAGAAGTTCCCATTAATACTGTCCTCTTTATGTTTTCCCGATACAGTGTGGCGAGTAAAACTGGCCATACCCATACATTTTCAAACTAACATTCATACCAAAATTTTCAGGACATTCAATGACTTGAAGAATGTCATTCAAAAGTACTTCAAAA
>JAQSEC010001064.1:0-13141 GCA_028564925.1 Lithobates sylvaticus | reverse complement strand
GCTGATCCAAGACTGATTCATTTTGATGAAGGTCAGTCGATCAACCGAGGCGGTGGACAGGCGCACCCTATGATCAGTCACAAATCCTCCAGCAGCACTGAATGTGCGTTCGGACAGAACGCTGGAGGCAGGACAGGCCAGTAGCTCAATTGCATACTGTGCAAGCTCTGGCCAGTGATCCATCCTCAGGACCCAGTAAGCCAGAGGATTTTCGGTGGGAAAGGTGTCCAAGTCTGACCTTGCCCCAAGGTATTCCTGCACCATGTATATCAGACGCTGGCGATGGTTGCTGTAACCGATCATACCTTGGGGCTGCGGACTAAAAAATTGTCTGAACGCATCGGTCAGACGTCCACCTTCCCCACCGCTCCTTCTGCCACTGACCGAAGCCTCAGCTACTCGTCGCCCAGGACCAGGAGTTTGTAGCCTCCCAGTTTCTGGGAACGCGTTGCACAGACCTTTCTGCAAGGCCTCCCTGAGATGTCTCATCCTCTGCTCCCTCTGCGACGGCAAGATAAGGTCCGCAACCTTACCCTTGTACCGCGGATCAAGGAGAGTGGCCAGCCAGTAATGGTCCCTCTCCTTGATCCGAAGAACACGAGGATCCTTCCGCAGGCTTTGCAGGATCAGGGAGGCCATGCAGCGTAGGTTAGCTGAGGCATTCGGTCCGGAGTCTTCTGGGTCACTGAGGATGACATGATCGCCAGCCACCTCCTCCCAGCCACGTACAAGTCCACTGGTTTGTTGGGACTGTACATCATCCCTAAAAGACTGCTGCTGCTGATGCTGAGTGCCAGGCTCCACCTCCATGCTCACACAATCCTCCTCCTCCTCCTCCTCCTCCTCCTCCTCCTCCTCCTCCCTCATCCTCTTCCTGTGTGATGGGTGGGACAGAAGGAACACTGTCCGGATAAAGGGGGGCCTTGAGAGGCAAGGAAGTCCTCCTCTTCCTGCCTCTGTTCTGCCTCAAGTGCCCTGTCCATTATCCCACGCAGCGTATGCTCCAACAGGTGGACAAGAGGGACAGTGTCACTGATGCATGCACTGTCACTGCTCACCATCCTCGTGGCCTCCTCAAATGGTGAGAGGACAGTGCATGCATCCCTGATCATGCTCCACTGACGTGGGGAAAAAAAACCAAGCTCCCCTGACCCTGTCCTGGTGCCGTAGTCGCAAAGGTACTCATTGATGGCCCTCTGCTGCGTGTGCAGTCGCTGCAGCATGGCCAACGTTGAGTTCCACCTGGTGGGCATGTCACATATTAGGCGGTTCTTGGGCAGGTTCAGCTCCTTTTGCAGCTCAGTCAGCCGAGCACTGGCATTATAAGATCGGCGGAAATGCACACAGACTTTCCTGGCCTGCCTCAGGACATCCTGTAAGCCTGGGAACCTGCCCAAGAACCGCTGCACCACCAGGTTGAGGACGTGAGCCATGCAGGGCACATGGGTGAGCTGCCCCTGTCGCAGGGCGGAGAGGAGGTTGGTGCCATTGTCAGAAACGACCATTCCTGGCTTAAGCTGACGTGGCGTCAACCACCTCTCGGCCTGCCCCTGCAGAGCTGCCAGAACCTCTGGCCCAGTGTGGCTCCTGTCCCCCAAACACACCAGCGCAAGCACGGCATGGCATCTTTTTTGCCTGCGTACTTGCGTAGCCCCTTGTACGCCTACGGAGCACCGCTGGTTCCAAGGACAGAGCACTGGAGGAAGAAGAAGAGGAGGGGGTGGAGGAGAGAGGTGTGTCACAACCAGTAGCAGTAGTAGCGTTTTGGAGGCGTGGTGGTGGCGGAACAACCTCCAACACTACTGCACCTTGTCCTGCATCCCTCCCAGCTGCCAATAGAGTGACCCAATGGGCCGTGAAAGAAAGGTACCGTCCCTGTCCATGCCTGCTGGACCATGAGTCAGCGGTAATATGCACCTTACCGCTGACCGCCCTGTCCAGCGAGGCATGGACATTGCCCTCCACATGCCGGTAGAGAGACGGAATCGCCTTCCGTGAGAAAAAGTGGCGTTTGGGAACCTGCCACTGAGGAACCGCACATTGAACAAACTCACGGAAGGGGGCCGAGTCTACCAACTGAAAAGGCAGCAGTTGAAGTGCTAGCAATTTAGCCAGGCTAGCATTCAACCGCTGGGCATGTGGATGGCTGGGAGTGTACTTCTTTCTACGGTCCAGCAGCTGGGGCAGGGAAATTTGCCTGCTGCAATCGGACGTCGGTGTACTGCAAGTACTTGGTTGTGACACACCTAATTCTACACCTTCAGTCCTCTCAGAGCAGCTTTCAGAGAGGACTGAAGGTGTAGTGGGGATGGAGATCCCAGCTGAGGAGGAGCAAGGAGAGGTCCGCTTAGTTCTTTGGTGTGGGTCTTTTATGTGTGCCTGCCAACGAGCTGCATGGCAGGTCGCCATATGTCTGGTCATGCTTGTGGTGCCCAAGCGGCTGATGTTTTGGCCACGCGAGATACGCTTGAGACAAATATTGCAAATAGCAGTGGTGCGATCTGCTGCACTCGTCTCAAAAAAGGCCCACACCAAAGAACTTTTCTGATAACGTGCAGAGGCAGCGCCCTGCACAGGCGGAGCTCTGCGGTGTTGTACAGTTGCTGTGCTGGCCTCTACCTGGCCTCCAGGGGGCATCCTGCCTCGTTGGACATGTGACGCCGCATCCTCCTCCTCCTCGTCCTCATCCTCTCTCCCTTCAGGCACCCACGTGGAGTCAGTGACCTCATCATCCCCTCCCTCTTCACCACTAGAGCAAACCTGGCAGTAAGCTGCAGCTGGTGGAACAGTACTGCCAGATTCCTCAAGCTGGGTATCATCATCCGAGCCTTCGAATCGTTGGGCATCCTCCTGGAGCATGTACCCAACACTGTGCTCAAAGAGTTCGGGGGACTCCTCAGGAGGACATGGTGGGTCTAGGGAAGGGGTGGCTGATGATGCTCTGTCAGTACCCTGAGCCTGGGTGAGAGAGGATGAGGAGGATGAGGAGGGCTTGGTCATCCATTCTACCAAGCCTTCAGCATGATGCGGCTCCACATGTCCAGCTGCCGAAAACAAAGACGCGCGTGTCCCATGGCCACGTGCTGATGACGATGCACGACCACGTCCACGTCCACGGCCACGTCCACTAGAAACAGAGCCTGCCTGCCCTGTGTTCTTGGCTCTGCACGCTCTGCCTCCCCTTGGCGGTCTTCCAGCCATTGTAGTCGGTAGTCCTGTGGGTGCTGCTGAGAAGAAAATATAGGAGCTCTGTGTGATGCCACTAACACACTAGAAGTCCTATGGGTGCTTCTGCAAAGAAAATAGAGGAGCTCTGTGTGATGCCACTAACACACTAGAAGTCCTGTGGGTGCCGCTGAGAAGAAAATATAGGAGCTCTGTGTGATGCCACTAACACACTAGAAGTCCTATGGGTGCTTCTGCAAAGAAAAAAGAGGAGCTCTGTGTGATGACACTAGAAGTCCTATGGGTGCTTCTGCAAAGAAAATAGAGGAGCTCTGTGTGATGCCACTAACACACTAGAAGTCCTGTGGGTGCTGCTGAGAAGAAAATAGAGGAGCTCTGTGTGATGCCACTAACACACTAGAAGTCCTGTGGGTGCTGCTGAGAAGAAAATAGAGGAGCTCTGTGTGATGCCACTAACACACTACAAGTCCTGTGGGTGCTGCTGAGAAAGAAAATAGAGGAGCTCTGTGTGATGCCACTAACACACTAGAAGTCCTGTGGGTGCTGCTGAGAAGAAAATAGAGGAGCTCTGTGTGATGCCACTAAACACACTAGAAGTCCTATGGGTGCTTCTGCAAAGAAAATAGAGGAGCTCTGTGTGATGCCACTAACACACTAGAAGTCCTGTGGGTGCTTCTGCAAAGAAAATAGAGGAGCTCTGTGTGATGCCACTAACACACTAGAAGTCCTATGGGTGCTTCTGCAAAGAAAATAGAGGAGCTCTGTGTGATGCCACTAACACACTAGAAGTCCTTGGGTGCTTCTGCAAAGAAAATAGAGGAGCTCTGTGTGATGCCACTAAGGATGGGCCCGGTGCTCGATGCGAACCCACCTTCGCATCGAGCACCCGGCGTTCGCTCGCTCTGCGAGCCCAGAACTATTTTGGCCGCTCGCATCACGTTCGTGTGAGGCGCGCGGCCCCGCAATGCATTGCGGCCGGCGCGGCCGACGCAGTGCATTGCTGGCTGATGATTGGCCAAGCATGCACTGTGACCCCGCATGCTTGGCCAATCACAGCCCCGGAAAATCGAAGAGCCATAATTGGCTACAGGCAGGACGCCTGTAGCCAATTACAGCTCAGGGGCTGTAGTACACGCCCCCCCCCTATAAAACGCCGCCACGCCGTCTGCGCCGGTCACATGCTGTTCCGGCGCAGATTGAGCAGGCAGATTCTGTGACACTCTGCTGCATTGAGATAGTTAGATAGATTCACTTACAGAGATTGAGTTAGATAGATTCAGTTACAAAGATTGATTGACAAAGAGGGGCTTGTAGTGTGCTCGTGGCAGGCAGGCAGAGCTCCTATATTTTGTTACCAGAAGCACCTATAGGACTTGTAGTGTGTTCGTGGCAGGCAGGCAGAGCTCCTATATTTTGTTACCAGAAGCACCTATAGGACTTGTAGTGTGTTAGTGGCAGGCAGGCAGAGCTCCTATATTTTGTTACCAGAAGCACCTATAGGACTTGTAGTGTGTTCGTGGCAGGCAGGCAGAGCTCCTATATTTTGTTACCAGAAGCACCTATAGGACTTGTAGTGTGTTAGTGGCAGGCAGGCAGAGCTCCTATATTTTGTTACCAGAAGCACCTATAGGACTTGTAGTGTGTTCGTGGCAGGCAGGCAGAGCTCCTATATTTTGTTACCAGAAGCACCTATAGGACTTGTAGTGTGTTAGTGGCAGGCAGGCAGAGCTCCTATATTTTGTTACCAGAAGCACCTATAGGACTTGTAGTGTGTTAGTGGCAGGCAGGCAGAGCTCCTATATTTTGTTACCAGAAGCACCTATAGGACTTGTAGTGTGTTAGTGGCAGGCAGGCAGAGCTCCTATATTTTGTTACCAGAAGCACCTATAGGACTTGTAGTGTGTTCGTGGCAGGCAGGCAGAGCTCCTATATTTTGTTCCCAGAAGCACCTATAGGACTTGAAGTGTGTTAGTCCCATTACACACACAGAGCTATATTTTCTTCCCAGAAGCACCTATAGGACTTGAAGTGTGTTAGTCCCATTACACACACAGAGCTATATTTTCTTCCCAGAAGCACCTATAGGACTTGAAGTGTGTTAGTCCCATTACACACACAGAGCTATATTTTGTTCCCAGAAGCACCTATAGGACTTGAAGTGTGTTAGTCCCATTACACACACAGAGCTATACTTTGTTCCCAGAAGCACCTATAGGACTTGAAGTGTGTTAGTCCCATTACACACACAGAGCTATATTTTGTTCCCAGAAGCACCTATAGGACTTGAAGTGTGTTAGTCCCATTACACACAAAGAGCTATATTTTGTTCCCAGAAGCACCTATAGGACTTGAAGTGTGTTAGTCCCATTACACACACAGAGCTATATTTTGTTCCCAGAAGCACCTATAGGACTTGAAGTGTGTTAGTCCCATTACACACAAAGAGCTATATTTTGTTCCCAGAAGCACCTATAGGACTTGAAGTGTGTTAGTCCCATTACACACAAAGAGCTATATTTTGTTCCCAGAAGCACCTATAGGACTTGAAGTGTGTTAGTCCCATTACACACACAGAGCTATATTTTGTTCCCAGAAGCACCTATAGGACTTGAAGTGTGTTAGTCCCATTACACACAAAGAGCTATACTTTGTTCCCAGAAGCACCTATAGGACTTGAAGTGTGTTAGTCCCATTACACACACAGAGCTATATTTTGTTCCCAGAAGCACCTATAGGACTTGAAGTGTGTTAGTCCCATTACACACAAAGAGCTATATTTTGTTCCCAGAAGCACCTATAGGACTTGAAGTGTGTTAGTCCCATTACACACACAGAGCTATATTTTGTTCCCAGAAGCACCTATAGGACTTGAAGTGTGTTAGTCCCATTACACACAAAGAGCTATATTTTGTTCCCAGAAGCACCTATAGGACTTGAAGTGTGTTAGTCCCATTACACACACAGAGCTATATTTTGTTCCCAGAAGCACCTATAGGACTTGAAGTGTGTTAGTCCCATTACACACACAGAGCTATATTTTGTTCCCAGAAGCACCTATAGGACTTGAAGTGTGTTAGTCCCATTACACACACAGAGCTATATTTTGTTCCCAGAAGCACCTATAGGACTTGAAGTGTGTTAGTCCCATTACACACACAGAGCTATATTTTGTTCCCAGAAGCACCTATAGGACTTGAAGTGTGTTAGTCCCATTACACACACAGAGCTATATTTTGTTCCCAGAAGCACCTATAGGACTTGAAGTGTGTTAGTCCCATTACACACACAGAGCTATATTTTGTTCCCAGAAGCACCTATAGGACTTGAAGTGTGTTAGTCCCATTACACACAAAGAGCTATATTTTGTTCCCAGAAGCACCTATAGGACTTGAAGTGTGTTAGTCCCATTACACACACAGAGCTATATTTTGTTCCCAGAAGCACCTATAGGACTTGAAGTGTGTTAGTCCCATTACACACACAGAGCTATATTTTGTTCCCAGAAGCACCTATAGGACTTGAAGTGTGTTAGTCCCATTACACACACAGAGCTATATTTTGTTCCCAGAAGCACCTATAGGACTTGAAGTGTGTTAGTCCCATTACACACACAGAGCTATATTTTGTTCCCAGAAGCACCTATAGGACTTGAAGTGTGTTAGTCCCATTACACACACAGAGCTATATTTTGTTCCCAGAAGCACCTATAGGACTTGAAGTGTGTTAGTCCCATTACACACACAGAGCTATATTTTGTTCCCAGAAGCACCTATAGGACTTGAAGTGTGTTAGTCCCATTACACACACAGAGCTATATTTTGTTCCCAGAAGCACCTATAGGACTTGAAGTGTGTTAGTCCCATTACACACACAGAGCTATATTTTGTTCCCAGAAGCACCTATAGGACTTGAAGTGTGTTAGTCCCATTACACACACAGAGCTATACTTTGTTCCCAGAAGCACCTATAGGACTTGAAGTGTGTTAGTCCCATTACACACAAAGAGCTATATTTTGTTCCCAGAAGCACCTATAGGACTTGAAGTGTGTTAGTCCCATTACACACACAGAGCTATATTTTGTTCCCAGAAGCACCTATAGGACTTGAAGTGTGTTAGTCCCATTACACACACAGAGCTATATTTTGTTCCCAGAAGCACCTATAGGACTTGAAGTGTGTTAGTCCCATTACACACAAAGAGCTATATTTTGTTCCCAGAAGCACCTATAGGACTTGAAGTGTGTTAGTCCCATTACACACACAGAGCTATATTTTGTTCCCAGAAGCACCTATAGGACTTGAAGTGTGTTAGTCCCATTACACACACAGAGCTATATTTTGTTCCCAGAAGCACCTATAGGACTTGAAGTGTGTTAGTGCCATTACACACAAAGAGCTATATTTTGTTCCCAGAAGCACCTATAGGACTTGAAGTGTGTTAGTCCCATTACACACACAGAGCTATATTTTGTTGCCATAAGCACCTATAGGACTTGAAGTGTGTTAGTGCCATCACACAGAGCTCCTCTATTTTCTTTGCATAAGCACCCACAGGACTTCTAGTGTGTTAGTGGCACCACACAGAGCTCCTCTATTTTCTTTGCAGAAGCACCCACAGGACTTCTAGTGTGTTAGTGGCATCACACAGAGCTCCTATATTTTCTTTGCAGAAGCACCCATAGGACTTCTAGTGTGTTAGTGGCATCACACAGAGCTCCTATATATTCTTTGCAGCAGCACCCACAGGACTTCTAGTGTGTTAGTGGCATCACACAGAGCTCCTCTATTTTCTTTGCAGAAGCACCCATAGGACTTCTAGTGTGTTAGTGGCATCACACAGAGCTCCTATATATTCTTTGCAGAAGCACCCACAGGACTTCTAGTGTGTTAGTGGCACCACACAGAGCTCCTCTATTTTCTTTGCAGAAGCACCCACAGGACTTCTAGTGTGTTAGTGGCATCACACAGAGCTCCTCTATTTTCTTTGCAGAAGCACCCATAGGACTTCTAGTGTGTTAGTGGCATCACACAGAGCTCCTATATATTCTTTGCATAAGCACCCACAGGACTTCTAGTGTGTTAGTGGCACCACACAGAGCTCCTCTATTTTCTTTGCAGAAGCACCCACAGGACTTCTAGTGTGTTAGTGGCATCACACAGAGCTCCTCTATTTTCTTTGCAGAAGCACCCACAGGACTTCTAGTGTGTTAGTGGCATCACACAGAGCTCCTCTATTTTCTTTGCAGAAGCACCCACAGGACTTCTAGTGTGTTAGTGGCATCACACAGAGCTCCTCTATTTTCTTTGCAGCACCCACAGGACTTCTAGTGTGTTAGTGGCATCACACAGAGCTCCTCTATTTTCTTTGCAGAAGCACCCATAGGACTTCTAGTGTGTTAGTGGCATCACACAGAGCTCCTCTATATTCTTTGCATAAGCACCCACAGGACTTCTAGTGTGTTAGTGGCATCACACAGAGCTCCTCTATTTTCTTTGCAGAAGCACCCACAGGACTTCTAGTGTGTTAGTGGCATCACACAGAGCTCCTCTATTTTCTTTGCATAAGCACCCACAGGACTTCTAGTGTGTTAGTGGCACCACACAGAGCTCCTCTATTTTCTTTGCAGAAGCACCCACAGGACTTCTAGTGTGTTAGTGGCATCACACAGAGCTCCTCTATTTTCTTTGCAGAAGCACCCATAGGACTTCTAGTGTGTTAGTGGCATCACACAGAGCTCCTCTATTTTCTTTGCAGAAGCACCCACAGGACTTCTAGTGTGTTAGTGGCATCACACAGAGCTCCTCTATTTTCTTTGCAGAAGCACCCACAGGACTTCTAGTGTGTTAGTGGCATCACACAGAGCTCCTCTATTTTCTTTGCAGAAGCACCCACAGGACTTCTAGTGTGTTAGTGGCATCACACAGAGCTCCTCTATTTTCTTTGCATAAGCACCCACAGGACTTCTAGTGTGTTAGTGGCATCACACAGAGCTCCTCTATTTTCTTTGCAGAAGCACCCATAGGACTTCTAGTGTGTTAGTGGCATCACACAGAGCTCCTATTTTCTCTTTGCATAAGCACCCACAGGACTTCTAGTGTGTTAGTGGCATCACACAGAGCTCCTCTATTTTCTTTGCAGAAGCACCCACAGGACTTCTAGTGTGTTAGTGGCATCACACAGAGCTCCTCTATTTTCTTTGCAGAAGCACCCATAGGACTTCTAGTGTGTTAGTGGCATCACACAGAGCTCCTCTATTTTCTTTGCAGAAGCACCCACAGGACTTCTAGTGTGTTAGTGGCATCACACAGAGCTCCTCTATTTTCTTTGCATAAGCACCCACAGGACTTCTAGTGTGTTAGTGGCATCACACAGAGCTCCTCTATTTTCTTTGCAGAAGCACCCATAGGACTTCTAGTGTGTTAGTGGCATCACACAGAGCTCCTATATTTTCTTCTCAGCAGCACCCACAGGACTACCGACTACAATGGCTGGAAGACCGCCAAGGGGAGGCAGAGCGTGCAGAGCCAAGAACACAGGGCAGGCAGGCTCTGTTTCTAGTGGACGTGGCCGTGGACGTGGACGTGGTCGTGCATCGTCATCAGCACGTGGCCATGGGACACGCGCGTCTTTGTTTTCGGCAGCTGGACATGTGGAGCCGCATCATGCTGAAGGCTTGGTAGAATGGATGACCAAGCCCTCCTCATCCTCCTCATCCTCTCTCACCCAGGCTCAGGGTACTGACAGAGCATCATCAGCCACCCCTTCCCTAGACCCACCATGTCCTCCTGAGGAGTCCCCCGAACTCTTTGAGCACAGTGTTGGGTACATGCTCCAGGAGGATGCCCAACGATTCGAAGGCTCGGATGACGATACCCAGCTTGAGGAATCTGGCAGTACAGTTCCACCAGCTGCAGCTTACTGCCAGGTTTGCTCTAGTGGTGAAGAGGGAGGGGATGATGAGGTCACTGACTCCACGTGGGTGCCTCAAGGGAGAGAGGATGAGGAGGAGGACGAGGAGGAGGAGGATGCGGCGTCACATGTCCAACGAGGCAGGATGCCCCCTGGAGGCCAGGTAGAGGCCAGCACAGCAACTGTACAACACCGCAGAGCTCCGCCTGTGCAGGGCGCTGCCTCTGCACGTTATCAGAAAAGTTCTTTGGTGTGGGCCTTTTTTGAGACGAGTGCAGCAGATCGCACCACTGCTATTTGCAATATTTGTCTCAAGCGTATCTCGCGTGGCCAAAACATCAGCCGCTTGGGCACCACAAGCATGACCAGACATATGGCGACCTGCCATGCAGCTCGTTGGCAGGCACACATAAAAGACCCACACCAAAGAACTAAGCGGACCTCTCCTTGCTCCTCCTCAGCTGGGATCTCCATCCCCACTACACCTTCAGTCCTCTCTGAAAGCTGCTCTGAGAGGACTGAAGGTGTAGAATTCGGTGTGTCACAACCAAGTACTTGCAGTACACCGACGTCCGAATGCAGCAGGCAAATTTCCCTGCCCCAGCTGCTGGACCGTAGAAAGAAGTACACTCCCAGCCATCCACATGCCCAGCGGTTGAATGCTAGCCTTGCTAAATTGCTAGCACTTCAACTGCTGCCTTTTCAGTTGGTAGACTCGGCCCCCTTCCGTGAGTTTGTTCAATGTGCGGTTCCTCAGTGGCAGGTTCCCAAACGCCACTTTTTCTCGCGGAAGGCGATTCCGTCTCTCTACCGGCATGTGGAGGGCAATGTCCATGCCTCGCTGGACAGGGCGGTCAGCGGTAAGGTGCATATTACCGCTGACTCATGGTCCAGCAGGCATGGACAGGGACGGTACCTTTCTTTCACGGCCCATTGGGTCACTCTATTGGCAGCTGGGAGGGATGCAGGACAAGGTGCAGTAGTGTTGGAGGTTGTTCCGCCACCACGCCTCCAAAACGCGACTACTGCTACTGGTTGTGACACACCTCTCTCCTCCACCCCCTCCTCTTCTTCTTCCTCCAGTGCTCTGTCCTTGGAACCAGCGGTGCTCCGTAGGCGTACAAGGGGCTACGCAAGTACGCAGGCAAAAAGATGCCATGCCGTGCTTGCGCTGGTGTGTTTGGGGGACAGGAGCCACACTGGGCCAGAGGTTCTGGCAGCTCTGCAGGGGCAGGCCGAGAGGTGGTTGACGCCACGTCAGCTTAAGCCAGGAATGGTCGTTTCTGACAATGGCACCAACCTCCTCTCCGCCCTGCGACAGGGGCAGCTCACCCATGTGCCCTGCATGGCTCACGTCCTCAACCTGGTGGTGCAGCGGTTCTTGGGCAGGTTCCCAGGCTTACAGGATGTCCTGAGGCAGGCCAGGAAAGTCTGTGTGCATTTCCGCCGATCTTATAATGCCAGTGCTCGGCTGACTGAGCTGCAAAAGGAGCTGAACCTGCCCAAGAACCGCCTAATATCTGACATGCCCACCAGGTGGAACTCAACGTTGGCCATGCTGCAGCGACTGCACACGCAGCAGAGGGCCATCAATGAGTACCTTTGCGACTACGGCACCAGGACAGGGTCAGGGGAGCTTGGTTTTTTTTCCCCACGTCAGTGGAGCATGATCAGGGATGCATGCACTGTCCTCTCACCATTTGAGGAGGCCACGAGGATGGTGAGCAGTGACAGTGCATGCATCAGTGACACTGTCCCTCTTGTCCACCTGTTGGAGCATACGCTGCGTGGGATCATGGACAGGGCACTTGAGGCAGAACAGAGGCAGGAAGAGGAGGACTTCCTTGCCTCTCAAGGCCCCCTTTATCCGGACAGTGTTCCTTCTGTCCCACCCATCACACAGGAAGAGGATGAGGAGGAGGAGGAGGAGGAGGAGGAGGAGGAGGATTGTGTGAGCATGGAGGTGGAGCCTGGCACTCAGCATCAGCAGCAGCAGTCTTTTAGGGATGATGTACAGTCCCAACAAGCCAGTGGACTTGTACGTGGCTGGGAGGAGGTGGCTGGCGATCATGTCATCCTCAGTGACCCAGAAGACTCCGGACGAATGCCTCAGCTAACCTACGCTGCATGGCCTCCCTGATCCTGCAAAGCCTGCGGAAGGATCCTCGTGTTCTTCGGATCAAGGAGAGGGACCATTACTGGCTGGCCACTCTCCTTGATCCGCGGTACAAGGGTAAGGTTGCGGACCTTATCTTGCCGTCGCAGAGGGAGCAGAGGATGAGACATCTCAGGGAGGCCTTGCAGAAAGGTCTGTGCAACGCGTTCCCAGAAACTGGGAGGCTACAAACTCCTGGTCCTGGGCGACGAGTTGCTGAGGCTTCGGTCAGTGGCAGAAGGAGCGGTGGGGAAGGTGGACGTCTGACCGATGCGTTCAGACAATTTTTTAGTCCGCAGCCCCAAGGTATGATCGGTTCCAGCAACCATCGCCAGCGTCTGATATACATGGTGCAGGAATACCTTGGGGCAAGGTCAGACTTGGACACCTTTCCCACCGAAAATCCTCTGGCTTACTGGGTCCTGAGGATGGATCACTGGCCAGAGCTTGCACAGTATGCAATTGAGCTACTGGCCTGTCCTGCCTCCAGCGTTCTTTCCGAACGCACATTCAGTGCTGCTGGAGGATTTGTGACTGATCATAGGGTGCGCCTGTCCACCGCCTCGGTTGATCGACTGACCTTCATCAAAATGAATCAGTCTTGGATCACCACCAGCTACCAGGCACCTGAGGCGGATATAACCGAATAATTTTTAATGTCACATCCCTTCAAGACTGCCTATGCTGATGCTGAGTGACTGTCCTCTTATGTTCACTGACTATCCTCTTCCTCCTCCTCAATGATCCATGCCACCACACCAGTGCCTAAGGCACAATTTTTCAGCCCCTGTTTAACAGGGGCGTGTACTTACAATTTTTAAAAAAATGCTTCGCAACACGTGTGACTGCTGTGCTCCAAGTACAGTCTCTGTGAGGGCCGTGTTGCAGTG
>JAQSEC010000534.1:0-13026 GCA_028564925.1 Lithobates sylvaticus | reverse complement strand
CCTCTTCTCAGATCCCTGTTCAAATCTCCTGGCCCGTACTACCTGTCAAGTGTCCCCACAGCAAGCAGCTTGCTATGGGGGCACCCGAGCCGAGTCACAGCTTCGTGTCTCCATTTAGACACAGAGCCCCGTTTTGGCCCTTCTCTCTCTCCTCTCTCCTCTCTCGGCTGACTTTGACGGCAGCGGGTGCCAATGGCGCTGCTGCTGTGTCTTAGCCAATCAGGAGGAGAGTCCCAGATGGCCGAGGCACTCGTGAACATCGCTGGAGAGAGATGGGGCTCAGGTAAGTATTAGGGTGTGCTTGGACGGCTGCTGCACACAGAAGGTTTTTTTTTTACTTAAAAAGGTTGTAAACCCAGAGGAGGGGTAAAAAAAAAAAAATGAACATGTAAGACAAAGGCATATTGAGCTAGTATGCATCGCATCGGCATATACTTGCCGTAAAACGAAGCCCTCCAGCGGCGTTCACACTCTGCTGATACGGCTGACAACGTCCCCAGTGTTCCTTCTGGGTTTGCGGGCTCCGGCGCTGTGAATGGTCGAAGCCACGATGACGTCACTCTCGGACATGCATGGGGAAGTCACCGGGCATGGCGCAGGCTCTGAAGAAACGGCATGTGCGGACATTCCTTCAGAGTGCATGCGCCGATGACGTAATCGCAGCGTTTACAGTGAATATCTCCTAAACTGTGCAAGTTTAGGAGATATTTACAGTACCTATAGGTAAGCCACCTTATAGGCTTATCTATAGGTACACACAATACCGGGAGGTTTACTTCCTCCTTTATTGCATAGAATGCATTAAGATAAAAAACCTTCTGACTACAACCACTTTAGGTTAAATCTATTACATTTGAAATAATGCCTCACTGTATACAGCTTTCTTAAAGTAGAACTTTACCCATTACAACTTGATAAAAAAATGTTCTTTAGTAAGGAACATACATTCCTCATTAATAATTATGCTACCAAAATTAGTGAGTGCTGTAAATTGCATTGCTCCTGTTTCTTCTTGCCAGAAGCTGCCATATTGCTGCAGCCCAGAGCCCTTGGGTAGCAGTAAAAATAGAGAGCAACTGAGCATGTGCAGAGCAGAGAGATCCAGTTTATTACTGGATTTTAAACAGTATAGGCACTTATTTGTAATGTTTTACACAGATAGCAAGACTGTTTTTTGTTTATTACCTGAAGGTCCTGACAGTAGCAGTTCTTCATATTACAAGCTAATAACACTAATACACTGCCTTCTGTTTAGAAGCAATCTGCTGTGTTACCACTTTTATCTGGTCAACAGTGAGTGGGCTATGCCGGCCAAACCTCATGGCAGGAGTTCTGTTCAGTTTTATACCGGTATACCCCACTTTTAAGACACAATGGGACCAGAGCATGTATGTAAAATGAAAATGTACTTAACCACTTCAGCCCCGGACCAATTGGCAGACAAAGGACTAGGCCTCTTTTTGCGATTCGGCACTGCGTCGCTTTAACTGACAATTGCGCGGTCGTGTGACGTGGCTCCAAAACAAAATTGGCGTCCTTTTTTTCCTACAAATAGAGCTTTCTTTTGGTGGTATTTGATCGCCCCTGCGGTTTTTATTTTTTGCGCTATAAACAAAAAACAAAACAAAAATAGAGCGACAATTTTGAAAACAATGCAATATTTTTTGCTTTTTGCTATAATAAATATCCCCAAAAAAATATTTTTAAAAAAAAACTGTTTTTCCTCAGTTTAGGCACGATACGTATTCTTCTACATATTTTTGGTAAAAAAAAATCGCAATTAGCGATTATTGATTGGTTTGCACAAAAGTTATAGCGTTTACAAAATTAGGGGATAGTTTTATAGCATTTTTATTAATTTTTTTTTTTTTTTCTACTAGTAATGGCGGCGATCAGCGATTTTTATTGTGACTGCGACATTATGGCGGACACATCGGACATTTTGACACATTTTTGGGACCATTGTCATTTATACAGCAATCAATGCTATTTAAATGCATTGATTCCTGTATAAATGACAGTTGTAGTGAAGGGGTTAACCACTAGGGGGAGGGGTTATGGGCTGTGACGTGTGTGTGTGTTTTTTTTTTACATTAGGGGGCGGGTCTGACGTCATTGATTGGCTGGCTGTTCCTGGTCATCGGGAAAGCCGATCAATGACAGGCAGAGTAGGAAGCGCGGGGAGAGGTTTGTGTACACATACCTCTCCCCGTTCTTCAGCTCCGTGACCCGATCGCGGGACACCAGCGGCGATCAGGTCCGCTGGTCCCGCGGCCGGGGTCACGGAGCTCCCGACCGCGCCGCTGGCGGCGCGCGCGCACCCCACGGGCAGGCAATTAAAGGGTCATGTACAGGTACGTGATTTTGCCTGCCTGTGCCATTTTGCCGCAGTATATCTGCGTTAGGCGGTCGGGAAGCAATACCTTTCTTCACTACTAGGGTGTAGTGAGGGTGTCAGAGGCACACTGGAACAGGGCGGGCTATGCTCTAGGAGCTTCAGCTCCTTCTACTGTGGCTGCAAAATGTCTGTACAGTACTTGCGAGGCACTTTACGTACACTCGCGGGTATGTCCGTACTCACGAAGGTATGCAAAGTGAGTGTACTTAAGGCGGAGTATGCTTGTAGGCTGTTTGGTGGATTGAATGGTAACCACTTTAGCGCATCTGTGTTGCACTTGAACAAATGCCTCAGATCTGTCATAACTACAAAGCCACCAAAGACAGCTTGGTGGGTATGACAGATCTGAAGATTTTGCATTATTCATTCAATACTGGGGGTGCCAGGTAAGGCCAGTCCTGGTCTTTTTGCCCCTGTAACCTGTTTGAACCTGTAACAGCCCCTCAGGGATATTAAACCACATGTACTGGAAGGTTATGGGGGAGCTCAGGACAGAGTAGGAATTTCACTAAGCAATTAGCACAAGGAACACATCTCACTGACTATTATATCAGAGGATTTGGTAACTATATCTTGGCTCTCCGAACCTCTAGACCAAAACGAGCTGTTAACCCATGCCATGCAGTGTGGGCACAGCCCCACTGCATGATAAAAAAAAAATGCCTGTTCACACCTGAGTGATTTTCTGCTTGTAGCGCTAAAGCCCCATACACACTATCAGTTTTTTCTGCTGAGTTTTTCCTTCAGGTTTACCAAAACCATGTAGTGCAAGGGCCTGCCTGATTGCATACAAATTGAAACTCCTAAGGTTTGACCTCATATTATATGGTTTTGGTAAATCTGAAGGAAAAACTCAGCAGAAAAACTGATAATGTGTATGGGGCTTTAAACTCTCAACAAGCCAAATACCATTAATTTCAATGGCCCCTGTTCACAAATGAGCGTTCTGTCAGCTGAAGCAAAACAACTGTCACTCAAAAGTACATGAGCTTCTTTTTGGCAGATTACAAGCATTTTTTGCCCCATAGACTTCAATAGAAACGCCTGACTTAAGCATTTTACGAGCATTTTGTCACTCGTTTTCTGCCCAAACAGCAACTCTCAACCCCTAATTTCTTCTCCCCCTAGTGGTTTCTATTAGATAAACAAAAACACCTGAAGCTGTAAATCGCTTTTAGTATGCTTGTAAAAAGACACCCGAAAAATGGCAGTAATTGGCTATGCTCAGGTGTGATTAGAGCCTTAAGGTAACACATATGGTTCTGTTGTTCAGATTATTAATAGGTCCTGTGGGCCTGTATTGCTACGTTCTCGACTGGCCAAATAAGTCTACTTCATTGAAGCTCCTGCCTGGTGTCAGTCCTTCATCTATTCTACTTCACTAACATTACACACGCCTACTTTTTTAAAATAATGTAGACTAGAGATTAAAGCTCATACAAATGCCCTTTCCAGACTGATTCTCTTTAGGAAATAGTCAGTTAACATGGAGTTCCACTCAAAAATTGTAGCTCCATATATCTGCCTCCTTCCCCCTCTCCGGTGCCACATTTGGCACCTTTTGGAGGGGGGAGCACAGATACCTGTTTTTGACAGGTACCTGTCTCCACTTCCTGGAGACCTCGCCGCAGGAAGTTTGGTCCCCCTCCTCCTTTCCCCTCTGCCGGGCCATTCAGAAAGTGCAGCGCGCTTGGCGCATGCGCAGTAGGGAACCGGCCAAAAGGCTTCACTTCCGGTTTCCCTTACAAGGAAAGGCAACGGCAGCACCGGAGAGCCGATGGACAGATCGGCTTGGGGTGCCTACATTGTGGGTTCCCTGGACAGGTAAGTGTCCTAATATTAAAAGTCAGCAGCTACAGTATTTTTTTGGGGGGGGGGGGGGCTGGAGCTCCGCTTTAACTTCTGTTTATAGGCTTTTTTCACTAGGACTCTGTTATCAAAAGGATCACTTAGTGTTCCAGTCAGTGAAGTTCAAAATCGAATCTCCATTTCTGAAATATTTTTTTTTATTTTAGATTGAGGAGTGGCGAAAGAAAGGGGAAATTCCTCAGAATACCTGTAACCCTGTGTTCCGACGTTTTTTATACAGGATTATAAATGAGGCTCGACTTCTTGGACTAGTAAGTATTTTGCATGCATATAATCTTTTTAAACTCAATCTTCATTAGCGATTTAATTTACTAGTTTGCAGCTGCTTCGCACAATTGTCAGCAATGATGTACAATATATCTCTTTTGATTAAAGCGGTTGTATACCCGCTGACTTTTTTTTTATTTTTATTTTTTACACACCTGTAAGGCAAAAGGCATAATGAGCTAGTATGCACCGCATACTAGCTCATTATGAAATACTTACCTTAGAACGAGGCCCCGACATCCCACCCGATCCACGCCGAGGGAGCTGACATGTCTCCAGAAGGTGCGCAGACATGGCTGGCCCAAGATTTTTTTCGGGTATCGCGACTCCAGCGATGTGAGTGGCTGGAGCCGCGATGTCGTCACTCCCACGCTAGCCCGCAAGAGATTTCCTCCCAGCAGGGTCCGGCGTCTGCCGGGCTTTAAGTTGAGAATCCCCTGTGCACATGTACCGCTGCAGTCAGCGGCTCATTGCGAGGGGAATATCTCCTAAATCATACAGGTTTAGGAGATATTTTTTTACCTACAGGTAAGCTTTATTATAGGCTTACCTGTAGGTAAAAGTTAAAATTTTGACTATACAACCACCTTAAGTAATAACATGACCTATGTTGCCCAAGTCTTATGCCTAATACACACAATAAAAATATCAGACTAACGATTCTGTTTTTTTTTTTTTTTGCATTTTAGGCTGGCCAAATGTTCTACAACTTTCTTGTACAATTTTCCTTTAGATTTAACAAAATTATATAATATGAGGTCAAACCAAAACACTTTCAATCTGTATGCAGTCAGGCAGGCCCTTGCACTACATAGTTGAAGGTAAATATAATGAAAATTGAACAAGAAAATTGTATAATGTATGGCCAGCTTAAAGGGGTTGTAAAGGCAGAAGGGTTTTTATCCTAATGCATTCTATGCATTAAGATAAAAGCCTTCTGTGTGCAGCAGCCCCTCCTAATACTTACCTGAGTTCCCTCACTTCGGAAGGGAAGTATTGTATTGTATTCTTTTGTTTCCGAGCATGCGTGGTCTTGTTCACACTTTTTTTTTTTTTTTTTTTGTACAAATACTATACTAATTACTCAAAAACCATTAGTTCTGTTATCGTACGAGAAACATTTTCGTGCTTTGTCCCTTTTTGGATATTTTCAAATGACCTGTTGTGATCAGCTCCAGAAAACTGTGTACTAACAAAAAGATTATTGGACGATCACTGCGAATACTTTTTTTTTTTTCCGTCCGATATTGTCATTGTGTGTACAGTACAGGCTTTACCTGACCAACAGTACACTTAATGAATATTTACATAGCAAAGAAGATAAGCAGCACCTTTTTTGTACTCTTCACATCTAGGGGCAAGTTTATAAGAATTACAGTATAGTAATTTTCAGGCCATTGCATCTGTGGTGCATAAACTTCATTGCAAAATACAGCAGTCACCATGAACCATTAAAGAATTAGTCTCGTAAACAAGACCCACACTTCCCAGATGTACACTTACTGTATTTCACAGCCCACCATAATGTTTACATCCTGCAGAAAAAAACATCTTCTATGGGGCCATCTACTAAGACTAGAAACACTGCCATCTCCAGAAGCTGCGCAGACATGGTTGGAACAAGATTTCTCTAAAGGATGTGGTGGGCTGCAGATTTTAAATAGGTATACATCTGAGAATAGCAGGTTACTTTTGGACAATTCGCTGTGAAAGCCCATTTATACCTAAAATGTTTTATTGAATCTTCATGTTCCACATACACAATATTTAGTATTCAATTTAAGTGTCAATAAAGCACAGCCTTGTGAGTGTGAGATTCTTGTTTCTTTTATATGGCAGATAATGTATCTTGTAGAGTAAGTTCATTTGCATCCTTTCAGCAAACCACCATTAGTTATTTGTACTTAAAGCCCAAGTTTAGTTACATCTTTTTAAAAAAAATAGCGCAAAAGGAAAGTAGTTACATTCAATGAGACGTGGCCCTTGTGCTTGTGGCTTCTTCGTCTATTTAATATCTTCAGTCCCCTACCACCCTGCTTACCCCCCCCCCCCCCCCCCCCACGCAGTGGTAATCTTCCAGTTCTGCAAGAGTTAATACAACTGCTGGGCCTGGCATAAGCCCTCTGCAAGAGTGCCGCTTATGCCCACCCTTCTCACCCCCTGCTCCGTTCATAGAAGCTGTACTATAGCTTCCATCAGTTAAATAGAGTACAGGTGAATGAATAAAGGGTCTGCCTTTTCCATCCTTAGAGCTCTCTTCATTGATCAAAGCTATTGTACAGCTTCTATGCATGAAGGAGGGGAGTGAAAAGAGTGGGCACAGTTGTAACTCTATGACAAGTCCAGTGGCTGTATTAACTCCCACAGCACGGGAAGATTACCACTGCTTGGTGTATGGAGGGGGGCATAGGACTAAGATATAAGACAAGAAACCACCAGCACAAGGGACATTTCTCATTGAATATAAGGACCATTTTTTATGCCAAATTAAAAAGAAAATGTAGGCTTTAATTTTTCGTCTACTTAACACTGGTATACATATGAAACCTGGTATATGTATAAGACCTGTAAAATTTACTTACACAGCCAGATGAATCCCAGCCTAAGGTCCATTACAATGCACAGCTGGTGCTTACAAAGCAGATGGTTGCAGAGTTCCTGAGATTTCTCGAAGATACTGATTGGAATGCTGGTCCTCTTGATGAAGCTTTGGGTGAGACCTTGGTCAGATTCAGACATCACAATGAAGAAGAATGGAGCTGGAAGTTTGAGGACTACCTAGGAATTGATCCTTTCAGTGCATTCATGGTAAGGTGTTTACAATAATCTTCTGTGTAATGAGTGATATTATAACTGTTTAAAAAATAAAGACAGCTTTTGAATTAAAGCTGAACATTTTGAAAAGTGGAAGAGATTGATCTCTATGATCAACCACTTCAGCCCCGGACCAATTGTCAGCTTAAGGACCAGGGGTCTTTTTTCAATTTCGCACTGCACTGCTTTAACTGGTAATTGCGCGGTCATGCAATGTTGTAACCAAACGAAATTTGCGTCCTTTTCTTCCCACAAATAGAGCTTTCTTTTGATGGTATTTGATTGCCTCTGTGATTTTTATTTCTTGCGATATAAACGGAAAAAGACCGAAAATTTTGAAAATATATGATATTTTCTACTTTTTGTTATAAGAAAAATCGAATAAACTCAATTTTAGTCAAACATTTGGGCCAAAATGTATTCAGCCACGTGTCTTTAGTAAAAAAAATGCCAATAAGCGTATATTTATTGGTTTGCGCAAAAGTTATAGCGTCTACAAACTAGAGTACATTTTCTGGAATTTACACCGCTTTTAATTTATGACTGCCTCTCATTTCTCATTTCTTGAGGTGCTAAAATGGCAGAGAAGTACAAAACCCCCCCAAATGACCCCATTTTGGAAAGTAGACACCCCAAGCTATTTGCTGAGAGGCATGTTGAGCCCATTGAATATTTTTTTTTTTTAGTCCCAAGTCATTAAATAAAGACGAAAAAAAAAAAAAAAAAACCCTTTCACTAAATGATATATTGCTCACACATGCATAGTTATATGTGGAATTTCACCCCAAAATACATTTTGCTGCTTCTCCTGAGTATGGGGATACCACATGTGTGGGACTTTTTGGGAGCCTAGCCGCGCACGGGGCCCCGAAAACCAATCACCGCCTTCAGGATTTCTAAGGGTGCAAATTTTTGATTTCACTCCTCACTACCTATCACAGTTTCGAAGGCCATAAAATGCCAAAATAGCACAAACCCCCCCCAAATGACCCCATTTTGGAAAGTAGACACCCCAAGCTATTTGCTGAGAGGCATGTTGAGCCCATTGAATATTTTTTTTTTAGTCCCAAGTGATTGAATAAAGACAAAAAAAAAAAAATTCAAAAAGTTGTCACTAAATGATATATTGCTCACACATGCCATAGTTATATGTGGAATTGCACCCCAAAATACATTTTGCTGCTTCTCCTGAGTATGGGGATACCACATGTGTGGGACTTTTTTGGAGCCTAGCCGCGTAAGGGGCCACGAAAGCCAATCACCGCCTTCAGGATTTCTAAGGGTGCAAATTTTTGATTTCACTCCTCACTACCTATCACAGTTTCGAAGGCCATAAAGTGCCAAAATAGCACAAAACCCCCCCAAATGACCCCATTTTGGAAAGTAGACACCCCAAGCTATTTGTTGAGAGGCATGGTGAGTATTTTACAGCTCTCATTTGTTTTTGAAAATTAAGAAAGTAAAGAAAAAAAAATATTTTTTTCTTTTTTCAATTTTCAAAACTTTGTGACAAAAAGCGAGATCTGCAAAATACTCACCATACCTCTCAGCAAATAGCTTGGGGTGTCTACTTTCCAAAATAGGGTCATTTTGGGGGGTTTTATGTAGAGGTCGACCGATATATCGGCCGATATTTGGCGTTTTTTAATTAATCGGCATCGGCCGATTCTGCTGATAAAAAAGGCCGATTATAACTTCAGCCGTGACTTGCAAAAGACTTCTGTAATAGAAGTCAATGCAAGTTGCCTCAGTCTTCCCCTTCTCCTCTCTGGGCATTCTGCCAAAAAAGACCAAAGTGATACAATGCTTACAATGTTTACACTTAATGAATAAACTCGAGGCTGTGTGGAGAAGTTCTCAGTTTAACCATTTAAAGACTAAATCTTTTCTGACACTTGTTGCTTACAAGTAAAAATCCTGCATTTTCTCCTAGAAAATCACTTGGAACCCCCAACAATTATATATGTTTTTTTAACAGAGACCCTAGGGAATAAAATAGCGGTTGTTGCAATATTTTATGTCACACGGTATTTGCGCAGCGGTCTTTCAAACGCATTTTTTTGGAAAAAAAAATACACTAATGATTTTAAAACAAAAACTAAAACAGAAAGTTTGCCGATTTTTTTTTTTTTTTTTTTTTTTTTTCGTCCTAAAGTTTTGATTACCTATTTTTGTGTATTTAATATATAGTTTTTTTAAAATTATACATACAAGTGAACTGATTGGAGGTTTGTTTTGTTTAATAAATGTTTAAATGTAGGAAATTTTTTGTATCACTTAAAGCTGCTTTCACACTGGAGCGGGCAGCGTTGACGGTAAAACGCTGCTAGTTTTAGCGACGCTTTACTGTCATTTTAGCGACGCTATTCGGCTGCTAGTGGGGCACTTATAGCCCAGCTAGTGGTCGAGGAAGGGGTTAAATGCGCCCGTGAATCGCCGCTGCCAAATCGCATTGCAGGCGCTTCAGCAGCGGTGCCCATTCATTTCAATGGGCAGGAGTGGTGGAGGAGAAGTTAACACCGCTCCAAAGATGCTGCTTGCAGGACTTTTTTTTTTTTTTTAACGTCCTGCCAGCGCATCGCTTCAGTGTAAAAGCACTCGGGCTTCCACACAGACTGCAGGGGAGCCGTTTTGCAGGCAGTTTACAGGCACTATTTTTAGCCCAAAAGCGCCTGAAAAACGCCCCAGTGTGAAATCTCATTAGATTTTATGAGATGAAGGGAAAAAATAAAAAAAAATTAAAAAAAATCGGCCTAACATATCGGCCCAAAAAAAATCGGCATCCTATATCGGCCATCGGCCGCCGCGATTTCTAAATATCGGCATCGGCATCGGCCAGAGAAAAACCCATATCGGTCGACCTCTAGTTTTATGCCATCTGGGCATTCCATGGCCTCCGAAACTGTGATTGGCAGTGAGAAGTGAAATAAAAAAATTACACCCTTAGAAAGCCTGAAGGCGGTGATTGGTTTTTGGGGTCCCGTACGCAGCTAGGCTCCCAAAAAGTCCCACACATGTGGTATCCCCGTACTCAGGAGAAGCAACAGAATGTATTTTGGGGTGTATTTCCACATATGCCCATGACATGTTTGAGCAATATATCATTTAGTGACAACTTTTTGTAAAAAAAATATATATATATTTTTTTTCATTATTCAATCTCTTGGGACAAAAAAAAAAAAAAAAAATGTAATGGGCTCAACATTGTTCTCAGCAAATAGCTTGGGGTGTCTACTTTCCAAAATAAATAAATAAAAAACTTGCTTAATTCAGTGTTTATGTGGTACCGGTGGATTTGTGATGTTTGTTGAATTGTGCTTAGTGAGGTGTTTTTTTTAAAAAGATGCCACACCTGTATCAAATAATTGTTAGTTGGAGCCCACTATTAGGTCCATACATTAGTTAATTGCCTCTTAGGGATTTACTGCGGCCGCATAGTGGGTTTTACTCATTAGTTAGTCCTGTTGCTCAATTGGATAATTGCTTTATGTTAAACAATCAGATGATGAGCTAAAACCACCTTTAATTGGTTTACTTAATTAACCCTTTTCAATGTGAAACAAAGATAGGCACCGTCAATATATAAATACTGTTGCTGGTGTGTGGTTACTTAGTATAAGTATCACTTTCACTTATCTTTTTAAGATGATGCTTCCTGGTGATCTCATCCTCTTTAAACTTCTTGTCCCTTTCCGTGCTTAAATGAGGGTATAAAAGAAAAATACAAACACATTGCGCAGTATTGCTACAGTTGAAATAGTGTGGAGAAATTATGGCATATGCCAATCTACTCACACAGCACCCTGCGATGTGAGCGCGGTAGCAAAAATGTGTCAGGCACTGTAAGGGCTCTCTGCCCTGCTCGTCCTCGTTGTCTCGGTGACGTCACTAGGCTCCTCCTCCCGACGCGTTGCGTCACGACCACGTGACTTTATCAAGGGATTATGAGCCCTGTGACAGCCGAGACCTTTTTATAGGGCAACAATCAGCGTGGGGGTTGCCATAGCAACTTTTGAGTGCTCATCATCCTATTCAGCACACCGCTGCGCACGGGTGCTGTGGATAGCGTGCACATTAACTATTTGTGTTCCTGGATTTCGAGACAATTATTACATCTTCAAGCGCTTTCACATGTTTATAACAAAAAATAATAATAATAAATAAAAAATAAATTTATTGTAAAATAATTAAATGTGTAGATATGTGTAAAAGTGTGTTAAAATAAGGTTTGGAGATGGAATGGGTAATGTGAAAGATAAAATAATTACGCATTTAAAAATCAGATATAAAAAATAAATAAAAAATAAAAATAAAAGTAAAAATATAAAATAAAAAATGTGAAAATGAAAAATAAAGATAAAAATAAAATAAAATAGAATAAAAATAAAAATAAAAAATGAAAAAAAAATGAAAAAATGAAAAATGAAATGAAAGAAATAAAAATAAAGATGCCAGATAAATGAGCTACAAAACTTGTGAAAATGGAGAAATAGATATATGTATCAGGCCAGAGTCTATAGGTTGCCACTTGTTGGCATTCATGAAGTAGCATAAACGAGTTGATTGGTTTCTTTTTGGAGCATCACTTCTTTTAGGGTGCATATATGGTGAGCATGTACCATATATGAATTGTCTCAGGCTAGACGATAGGTCAACCATGGTGGTGTTAAAAACTTACAAATTTAAAATATATAAATATGGAGGAAAAGGGCGCATGAGTTTTTTAAAACCACAGACTGGGAAATGCAATACACTAAAAATGTGTGTTAAAAAATGTGTATTAAAAATCAGAGATAAAACAGTTGAGGTCAAAATCAGTGAGCTCATAGGCCAACTAAATGATACTAACACATATATTAAACTCAGAGGGAATCCAACCAGAGAATACAAGGAAGAACTAAAAGAACTGGTTGAAAGAGGTAGAATGAAAAATATTTTAAATAAAAAAGAGGAGAGGTACCTACTGCCTGATGTCTGTAGGGTTCCAGTGATTTATACTGTCCCCAAAATTCACAAAAATGCATCCATGCCACCCGGAAGACCTATAATCAGTGGTATCCAATCTATAAACTCAAGGATCGGAGAATATGTTGATAAGTTCATTCAGCCACTGGTACCCAAAACCAAATAATTTCTAAGGGACACCAAGCACCTCATACAAATTTTGGAGAAAGTGGAATTAAAACCAAATGAACAGTATCTAATAGCCACGGCCGATGTGTCATCATTGTACTCAATTATTGACCACGGTGATGCAATAAAGGCCACAAGATGGGCTCTAGATAAATGGACAACCCTACCCTCTAAACAAAAAAGGTTCATTTTAAGATGCTTAGCCTACGGGATACAGCATAACTATTTCTGGCATAATAAAGAATACTACAGACAGCTGAATGGGATAGGAATGGGGGCCAAATATGCCCCAAGTGTCACAAACATCTTTATGGCCGACTGGGAAGAAGAAGCTCTCTATCTGCACTATCCAATGGAGCTGACTCTATACAAGAGATTCATAGATGACTGTATTATAGTATGGAATGGAGACAGGACCAGCTTGGAAAATTTCCTTATGACATTAAACAACAACCAAAAAAATATCCGGCTAACCTTCGATATTAGTGACAGAAATATTAAATTTTTGGACCTTGATATAACATTAGAGAATGGAGAATTTCACA
>JAQSEC010004323.1:0-13187 GCA_028564925.1 Lithobates sylvaticus | reverse complement strand
TAGTTGGCTAATTGCTAGCACTTCAACTGCTGCCTTTTCAGTTGGTAGACTCGGCCCCCTTCCGTGAGTTTGTTCAATGTGCGGTTCCTCAGTGGCAGGTTCCCAAACGCCACTTTTTCTCACGGAAGGCGATTCCGTCTCTCTACCGGCATGAGGAAGGCAATGTCCATGCCTCGCTGGATAGGGCGGTCAGCGGTAAGGTGCATATTACCGCTGACTCATGGTCCAGCAGGCATGGTCAGGGACGTTATCTTTCTTTCACGGCCCATTGGGTCACTCTATTGGCAGCTGTGAGGGATGCAGGACAAGGTGCAGTAGTGTTGGAGGTTGTTCCGCCACCACGCCTCCAAAATGCTACTACTGGTTGTGACACACCTCTCTCCTCCACCCCCTCCTCTTCTTCTTCCTCCAGTGCTCTGTCCTCGGAACCAGCGGTGCTCCGTAGGCGTACAAGGGGCTATGCGAGTACGCAGGCAAAAAGATGCCATGCCGTGCTTGTGCTGGTGTGTTTGGGGGACAGGAGCCACACTGGGCCAGAGGTTCTGGCAGCTCTGCAGGGGCAGGCCGAGAGGTGGTTGATGCCACGCCAGCTTAAGCCAGGAATGGTCGTTTCTGACAATGGCACCAACCTCCTCTCCGCCGTGCGACAGGGGCAGCTCATCCATGTGCCCTGTATGGCTCACGTCCTCAACCTGGTGGTGCAGCGGTTCTTGGGCAGGTTCCCAGGCTTACAGGATGTCCTGAGGCAGGCCAGGAAAGTCTGTGTGCATTTCCACCGATCTTATAATGCCAGTGCTCGGCTGACTGAGCTGCAAAAGGAGCTGAACCTGCCCAAGAACCGCCTAATATGTGACATGCCCACCAGGTGGAACTCAACGTTGGCCATGCTGCAGCGACTGCACACGCAGCAGAGGGCCATCAATGAGTACCTTTGCGACTACGGCACCAGGACAGGGTCAGGGGAGCTTGGCTTTTTTTCCCCACGCCAGTGGAGCATGATCAGGGATGCATGCACTGTCCTCTCACCATTTGAGGAGGCCACGAGGATGGTGAGCAGTGACAGTGCATGCATCAGTGACACTGTACCTCTTGTCCACCTGTTGGAGCATACGCTGCGTGGGATAATGGACAGGGCACTTGAGGCAGAACAGAGGCAGGAAGAGGAGGACTTCCTTGCCTCTCAAGGCCCCCTTTATCCAGACAGTGTTCCTTCTGTCCCACCCATCACACAGGAAGAGGATGAGGAGGAGGAGGAGGATTGTGTGAGCATGGAGGTGGAGCCTGGCACTCAGCATCAGCAGCAGCAGTCTTTTAGGGATGATGTACAGTCCCAACAAACCAGTGGACTTGTACGTGGCTGGGAGGAGGTGGCTGGCGATCATGTCATCCTCAGTGACCCAGAAGACTCCGGACCGAATGCCTCAGCTAAACTACGCTGCATGGCCTCCCTGATCCTGCAAAAGCCTGCGGAAGGATCCTTGTGTTCTTCGGATCAAGGAGAGGGACCATTACTGGCTGGCCACTCTCCTTGATCCACGGTACAAGGGTAAGGTTGCGGACCTTATCTTGCCGTCGCAGAGGGAGCAGAGGATGAGACATCTCAGGGAGGCCTTGCAGAAAGGTCTGTGCAACGCGTTCCAGAAACTGGGAGGTTACAAACTCCTGGTCCTGGACGACGAGTTGCTGAGGCTTCGGTCAGTAGCAGAAGGAGCGGTGGGGAAGGTGGATGTCTGACCGATGCGTTCAGACAATTTTTTAGTCCGCAGCCCCAAGGTATGATCGGTTCCAGCAACCATCGCCAGCGTCTGATATACATGGTGCAGGAATACCTAGGGGCAAGGTCAGACTTGGACACCTTTCCCACCGAAAATCCTCTGGCTTACTGGGTCCTGAGGATGGATCACTGGCCAGAGCTTGCACAGTATGCAATTGAGCTACTGGCCTGTCCTGCATCCAGCGTTCTTTCCGAACGCACATTCAGTGCTGCTGGAGGATTTGTCACCGATCATAGGGTGCGCCTGTCCACCGACTCGGTTTATCTACTGACCTTCATAAAAATGGATGGTCTTGGATCACCACCAGCTACCAGGCACCTGAAGCGGAATATAACGGAATAATTTATAATGTCACATCCCTTCAAGACTGCCTATGCTGATGCTGAGTGACTGTCCTGTTATGTTCACTGACTATCCTCTTCCTCCTCCTCAATGATCCATGCCACCACACCAGTGCCTAAGGCACAATTTTTCAGCCCCTGTACTTTTTTAAAAAAAAATGCTTCGCAACAGGTGTGACTGCTGTGCTCCAAGTACAGTATCTGTGAGGGGTTGCAGTGTTGTGGGCACCAGCACCAGTGCCTAAGGCACAATTTTTCAGCCCCTGTTGGGGCGTGTAATTACAATTTTTAGGCAATGCTTTGCAACAGGTCTCATTGCTGTGCTCCGAGTACAGTATCTGTGAGGGGTTGCAGTGTTGTGGCACCAGCACCAGTGCCTAAGGCACAATTTTTCAGCCCCTGTATAACAGGGGCGTGTAATTAAAATTTTTTAAAAAGATGCTTCGCAACAGGTGTGACTGCTGTGCTCCAAGTACAGTATCTGTGAGGGGTTGCAGTGTTGTGGCACCAGCACCAGTGCCTAAGGCACAATTTTTAAGCGCCTGTTGGGGCGTGTAATTACAATTTTTAGGCAATGCTTTGAAACAGGTCTCATTGCTGTGCTCAGAGTACAGTATCTGTGAGGGGTTGCAGTGTTTGTGGCACCAGCACCAGTGCCTAAGGCACAATTTTACAGCCCCTGTATAACAGGGGCGTGTAATTAAAATTTTTTAAAAAGATGCTTCGCAACAGGTGTGACTGCTGTGCTCCAAGTACAGTATCTATGAGGGGTTGCAGTGTTGTGGCACCAGCACCAGTGCCTAAGGCACAATTTTTCAGCCCCTGTATAACAGGGGCGTGTAATTACAATTTTTTTAAAAAGATGCTTCGCAACAGGTGTGACTGCTGTGCTCCAAGTACAGTATCTGTGAGGGGTTTGCAGTGTTGTGGCACCAGCACCAGTGCCTAAGGCACAATTTTTCAGCCCCTGTATAAAAGGGGCGTGTAATTACAATTTTTTTAAAAGATGCTTTGCAACAGGTGTGACTGCTGTGCTCCAAGTACAGTATCTGTGAGGGGTTGCAGTGTTGTGGCACCAGCACCAGTGCCTAAGGCACAATTTTTCAGCCCCTGTTGGGGCGTGTAATTACAATTTTTAGGCAATGCTTTGCAACAGGTCTCATTGCTGTGCTAAGAGTACAGTATCTGTGAGGGGTTGCAGTGTTGTGGCACCAGTACCAATGCCTATGGCACAATTTTTCAGCCCCTGTTTAATAGGGGCGTGTAATTACAAATCTTGATCTAATAGTTCATAGCAGGGCCCATTCCTGCGCCCACCAAGAGTAACTATGAGGGCCTACAGTCTTGTGGCAACACCGTCCACCACCACCACCACCGCCAAAGGCCCAATTTTTCTGCCCTGTTCAACAGGTGCATGCAATTACAAATCTTGATCTAATAACTCACAGCAGGGCCCATTCCTGCACCCACCAAGAGTAACTGTGAGGGCTTACAGTCTTGTGGCAACACCGTCCACCACCACCACCACCAAAGGCCCAATTTTTCTGCCCTGTTCAACAGGTGCATGCAATTACAAAATCTTGATCTAATAACTCACAGCAGGGCCCATTCCTGCACCCACCAAGAGTAACTGTGAGGGCTTACAGTCTTGTGGCAACACCGTCCACCAAAGGCCCAATTTTCTGCCCGGTTCAAAAGGTGCATGCAAGTACAAATCTTGATCTATTAACTCACAGCAGGGCCCATTCCTGTGCCCACCAGTCTTGTGGCTACACCAACATCTAATAGGGCACATTTCTGCAGAGTATATACGGCAGGCCCCTACTTTCAAACATCCAACTTACAAACGACTCCTACTTGCAAACGGAAAAGAGAAAACAGGAAGTGAGAGGAAATCTACCCCTAGGAAGGGAAATTCTATCATGTTAGATTTAATTTGGGAAAAAGGTATCTCCTCTCTACTGATGCTTTATCACCAATCCTTGTTTCAATTAAAACCCCCACTTTTCCAAAAACATTTGTCATTGGGACGGAAAGTGAGGTGACATGTTCTGAACAGATGTGCAAAGACAGCAAATGTTACAGGGGTGATAACCCCTCCCTATGTTCTCCAAAAAGCTTAAAAAATAGATTTTTTTTGGGATGGAGCTACACTTCATAATGTACCTGTTCAGATTCTACAAACCTACAGTCTGTGTCTTGTTTGCACCACCTATATACTGCTGTTCAGAGTATATAGGGTTGTAGGTATAGGGTTTTATTTTGGGTGCGGGTTCCCCCTTAATATGTAAAAAAAAGGCTGCGCTAAGTGAAAAATTAGTACAATAATGAATAACAGTAATGCATAGATCAACCAAATATTAACATGGGTGAAAAATAAAAAATGAAAAATGGATGTTAACATCCAGTGAGACAAAGAAGTCTATCTAATACTGAAGACCAAAGTAGGCTGTTGAAAGCCCATATGTGGTATAAGGCAAAAAATATGTTGTTCAAACAAATTAAGCACAACAATATAAGTGTAAAGTGTCCAGGTAACAGTAGATCCAATCAAACGGTGACAATAAGTGACATCAGCCGTGACTGCAATGGTTTTTCCAAAGTGATATCCAAAAGGTAAAGTGACAAGTGCTTAGTGTTCCCACCACCAGGCTAGATGTAGGCTTACCAGATGGAAGTGGAATAAACGCATGTGGCTATAGCCCAGCCCAGGCCTTTTCCTCCAGGGTAACGTGGATCCTCTAAGATACCGTGGCTCAGCCTCTATCTCCGGATTGGATTGTAGTCACCTTGAATAGTAACGGTCCAGGAGATTCACAGCTGTAGGGGAGTCTCTCTTGGTCTCCACCGAGATTTATCCAAACAGAGAGGCAGGGGAAAAAGAGGAACACACCATGGGTGGAATCCAACAGGTTTATTGGTAAAAAACGCCAATGGGCGTAAATAAAACAAGGTAAAAAACACGTTTTTTTTATTTAAAAATTCGCGGCCGGCCGGCAGCAGTACACGCCCGTGCTAGGACGCAGAACGCGGTGACGTCAGCACGTCGCTCCTCCCTACGCGTTTCGTCAGAGAATGACGTATTCATGGGGCACTAATGAATACGTCATTCTCTGACGAAACGCGTAGGGAGGAGCGACGTGCTGACGTCACCGCGTTCTGCGTCCTAGCACGGGCGTGTACTGCTGCCGGCCGGCCGCAAATTTTTAAAAAAAACGTGTTTTTTACCTTGTTTTATTTACGCCTATTGGCGTTTTTTACCAATAAACCTGTTGGATTCCACCCATGGTGTGTTCCTCTTTTTCCCCTGCCTCTCTGTCTGGATTAATCTCGGTGGAGACCAAGAGAGACTCCACTACAGCTGTGAATCTCCTGGACCGTTACTATTTAAGGTGACTACAATCCAATCCGGAGATAGAGGCTGAGCCACGGTATCTTAGAGGATCCACGTTACCCTGGAGGAAAAGGCCTGGGCTGGGCTATAGCCACATGCGTTTATTCCACTTCCATCTGGTAAGCCTACATCTAGCCTGGTGGTGGGAACACTAAGCACTTGTCACTTTATCGTTTGGATATCACTTTGGAAAAGCCATTGCAGTCACGGCTGATGTCACTTATTGTCACCGTTTGATTGGATCTACTGTTACCTGGACACTTTACACTTATATTGTTGTGCTTAATTTGTTTGAACAACATATTTTTTGCCTTATACCACATATGGGCTTTCAATAGCCTACTTTGGTCTTTTTTTTATTTGTATTATAGCTTATATATATATATTTTATATTTTTGCACATTGTGTTGGTTTAGCGCGATTTTTTGTCTCACTGGATGTCAACATCCATTTTTTTTTTTGGCTTATTTTTTTTCCTTTACTTTATTTGCCACTTCACAGGCATACTTTAGACACCCCCAGGTACCATATTTAAAGGAAAATTTCGCTTTTTTTTTTTTTTTTAATTTATTATTAACCACTTCAGCCCCGGACCATTTGGCAGCCAAAGGACCAGAGGTCTTTTTTCAATTTCGCACTGCACTACTTTAACTGGTAATTGCGCGGTCATGCAATTTTGTAACCAAACGAAATTTGCGTCCTTTTCTTCCCACAAATAGAGCTTTCTTTTGATGGTATTTGATTGCCTCTGTGATTTTTATTTTTTGCGATATAAACGGAAAAAGAGCGAAAATTTTGAAAAAAAAAGAGATTTTCTACTTTTTGTTATAAAAAAAAATCTAATAAACTCAATTTTAGTCAAACATTTGGGCCAAAATGTATTCAGCCACATGTCTTTAGTAAAAAAAAAAATGCCAATAAGCGTATATTTATTGGTTTGCGCAAAAGTTATAGCGTCTACAAACTAGAGTACATTTTCTGGAATTTACACCGCTTTTAATTTATGACTGCCTATTTCATTTCTTGAGGTGCTAAAATGGCAGGGAAGTACAAAACCCCCCCAAATGACCCCATTTTGGAAAGTAGACACCCCAAGCTATTTGCTGAGAGGCATGTTGAGCCCATTGAATATTTTTTTTTTTAGTCCCAAGTGATTGAATAAAGACAAAAATAAAAAAGATTTTTTTTTTTTTTCAAAAAGTTGTCACTAAATGATATATTGCTCACACATGCCATAGTTATATGTGGAATTGCACCCCAAAATACATTTTGCTGCTTCTCCTGAGTATGGGGATACCACATGTGTGGGACTTTTTGGGAGCCTAGCCGCGTACGGGGCCCCGAAACCCAAGCACCGCCTTCAGGATTTCTAAGGGTGCAAATTTTTGATTTCACTCCTCACTACCTATCACCCTTTCGAAGGCCATAAAATGCCAAAATAGCACAAAACCCCCCCCAAATGACCCCATTTTGGAAAGTAGACACCCCAAGCTATTTGTTGAGAGGCATGGTGAGTATTTTACAGCTCTCATTTGTTTTTGAAAATGAAGAAAGTAAAGAAAAAAAAAAAATTTTTTTTTTTCTTTTTTTTTCAATTTTCAAAACTTTGTGACAAAAAGCGAGATCTGCAAAATACTCACAATACCTCTCAGCAAATAGCTTGGGGTGTCTAATTTCCAAAATGGGGTCATTTTGGGGGGTTTTATGCCATCTGGGCATTCCATGGCCTCCGAAACTGTGATTGGCAGTGAGAAGTGAAATAAAAAAATTACACCCTTAGAAAGCCTGAAGGCGGTGATTGGTTTTTGGGGTTCCGTACGCAGCTAGGCTCCCAAAAAGTCCCACACATGTGGTATCCCCGTACTCAGGAGAAGCAACAGAATGTATTTTGGGGTGTATTTCCACATATGCCCATGACATGTTTGAGCAATATATCATTTAGTGACAACTTTTTGTAAAAAAAATATATATATATTTTTTTTTTTTCATTATTCAATCTCTTGGGACAAAAAAAAAAAAATATTTAATGGGCTCAACATTGCTCTCATCAAATAGCTTGGGGTGTCTACTTTCCAAAATGGGGTCATTTGGGGGGGGTTTGAACTGTCCTGGCATTTTATGCACAACATTTAGAAGCCTATGTCACACGTCACCCACTCTTCTAACCACTTGTAGATAAAGCCCTTTCTGACACTTTTTGTTTACATGAAAACATATTTTTTTTTTTGCAAGAAAATTACGTTGAACCCCCAAACACTATATATAATGTTAAAGCAAAGGCCCTACAGATTAAAATGGTGGGTGTTGCATTTTTTTTTTCCACACAGTATTTGCGCAGCGATTTTTCAAACGCATTTTTTGTGGAAAAAATACACTTTTTTTATTTTAATGCACTAAAACACACTATATTGCTCAAATTTTTGATGAAATAAAAAATATGATCTTAGGCCGAGTACATGGATACCAAACACGACATGCTTTAAAATTGCGCACAAACACGCAGTGGCGACAAACTACATACATTTTTAAAAGCCTTTAAAAGCCTTTACATGATACCACATTAGATTCACGGAGGAGGTCTACTGCTAAAATTACTGCCCTCGATCTGACCTTCGCGGTGATACCTCACATGCATGGTGCAATTGCTGTTTACATATGACGCCAGACCAACGCTTGTGTACGCCTTTGCGCAAGAGAAGGGGGGGCAGGGGTGCTTTTTTTTTTTTTTTTTGTTTTTTTTTGTTTTTTTATTTATTTAGCTTTTTTATTTTATTTTTAAACTGTTCCTTCCATTTTTTTTCTTTGTTATGATTTTTATTGTTATCTCAGGGAATGTAAATATCCCCTATGATAGCAATAGGCAGTGACAGGTACTCTTTTTTTGAAAAAATTGGGGTCTATTAGACCCTAGATCTTTCCTCTGCCCTCAAAGCATCTGACCACACCAAGATTGGTGTGATAAAATGCTTTCCCAATTTCCCAATGGCGCGGTTTATATCCGGGAGGGGGGACATTCCCTCCCACTGCTTGTAAAAGCAGTCTAGAGGCTAATTACCCGCTAGAATTGCTTTTACATGAAAGCCGATCACTGGCTGAAAAGAATGATACCAAGATGATACCTAAACCTGCAGGCATCATTCTGGTATAATCATTCAAAGTCCAGCAACATACTGGACATATATTGTAATCTTTTTTTTTTTCATGCAGCCTCTTGGCTGAACGAAAAAAAAGAGATTGATTGGTGGGTATGCCCACCATTAGAATACCTCCCTTCATCCACCCACTTCTAATGATGGGCATACATGCACCATTTATATATGCCGATGCATGGGGGCATCCTCCCGCAAAAGTTATGCCGTGTACACACGGTCGGAATTTCGACCGTATGTACGTGGCATTAGGAGCCAATCGCTCCTCCCCCCCCCGGCTGCCCCCATGCTTCGGCATATATGCTCTTTTTTTTAACTGTGGTGGTGAAATCACCTCCTACAGCGTTGGAGTCGCGGCTTTATGTATCGTGGGAGCAAACGCTGTTGCTGTCAAGATAAATAAATCCGCGTTGCAACTGAATGGCGCACCTGAAAACAAAAAAATGCTTAACACTAAAACACAGTAAACAAAATTACATACCTGAAAAGCAAGCATGATAAAACATAATAAAACATTGCAGAATAGAATGGAGTAAAAAAAGAGCAACAATAGAGAGAGAATAGAGAGAGAGAGAACAATAAAACGACAACTATTTTATTTTTTTTTTTTTTTTTTGAGATTCACAGGTAAAAAAGCTCCTGACTGAAGCGACTGAATCAAAACGCTACCACAAAAAAAAAATGTTAGCGATCGCAGGGATCAGGCCTGACTCTGCGAACGCTGCAGTTATGTGTGCTTAGTGTTTTGTAAGTGACAGTGATCGATCGATACTGCACTTGGGTGGGCTGGGCTGGGCGGAGGGGGAAAACGCAGGTGCTAGCAGGTATCTGGGCTGATCCCGCTAACAATGCGTTTTTTTTTTGGAACCCTAAACTGCTGGGACGCTAGTATAGATCTGATCAGATCAGATATTGATCTGTTCAGATACTGTGCCACTAAGGGAGGTGTATGCTTTGCGCGTGGGTGTTTGCGGTACTGGCACTAACCTGGGGCGACGCAGACCTTATTTGACCCTAAAACCTAATTGATATCACCCGCCGGGCGATCAGGGGGTTAAACCGTTATTGGGTAATAAATGGCGGGTGCCCTGACAGTATAAAAAACAAGCTAACTAACCAGCGTCACCCGTAACAGTAATACAAAAAAAAAAAACTGGTTACCTAGCGACACTAATGCAGCGATCAGAAAAACGATCGCTTAGTGACACTGGCAAAAGGGGGTGAAAGGGTTAACTAGGGGCAATCAGGGGGTTAAAACCTTTATTAGGTAATATATGGGGGTACCTGACGCTATATAAAAACCTGACGGGGAACCTAAATAACTAACTAACTGGCTAACCAGCGTCACCAGTGACATTTATACAGTGATCACTGGTGAAAGGGTTAACTCTAGGGGCAATCAGGGGGTTAAAACCTTTATTTAGGTTGTAATATGGGGGTACCTGACCTATAAACCTATTTATGAACCTATATAAACATGGCGGTTACCTAAAAAAAAAAAATGGTTACCTAGCGACACTAATGCAGCGATCAGAAAAACGATCGCTTAGTGACACTGGCAAAAGGGGGTGAAAGGGTTAACTAGGGGCAATCAGGGGGTTAAAACCTTTATTAGGTAATATATGGGGGTACCTGACGCTATATAAAAACCTGACGGGGAACCTAAATAACGAAATAACTAACTGGCTAACCAGCGTCACCAGTGACATTTATACAGTGATCACTGGTGAAAGGGTTAACTCTAGGGGCAATCAGGGGGTTAAAACCTTTATTTAGGTTGTAATATGGGGGTACCTGACCTATAAACCTATTTATGAACCTATATAAACATGGCGGTTAAAAAAAAAAAAAAAATGGTTACCTAGCAACACTAATGCAGCGATCAGAAAAACGATCGCTTAGTGACACTGGCAAAAGGGGGTGAAGGGGTTAACTAGGGGCAATCAGGGGGTTAAACCTTTATTAGGGGGGGGTAGGGGGCTACCTTGGACCTAAAACTAACTGCCCTGACAGTTATTACAGTCACACTGACACTAAATGCAGTGATCAGTAAATAAATGATCACTGCAATTAGTGACACTGTGACTGGGGGGGGAGGGGGTGATCTGGGGGGTGATCAGGGGGTGACAGGGGGGTGGAATATGTGCCTAACTGTACTGGTGTCAGTGTACTGTTGTGCACTAACCTTTACATGTTCACCGCTCGGCGTCTCCGGTCACATAGACCGGCGCACCGAGCGTGACATCACTTCCGCCTTCCTGTCTATACAATAGACAGGAAGGGGAAGCTTTTCATTGGCCAGGAGCGATCGCGAGGGGGTGGCCAGAAACCACTGGCCGTCCCCTCGTCCCGGATCGCTCCTGACACGATCCCGACCGTCCCCGCCGGCGGAGGGGGGTCCGATCGGACCCCCCAACCGCCTGAAGAATGTCACGTACAGGTACGTGATTCTGCCTGTACGTGCCATTCTGCCGACGTATATATACATGGGGCGGTCGGGAAGTGGTTAAGCTTGCCCCCCCCCAAAAGCGCCCGTGAAGTGCCCCCCCCCCCCAAAGCGCCCGTGAAGTGCGGCAAAAATATGTGGATTATTTTACGGGTAGGGGGGCCATTGCTATGCCAGCAAATTTGGAAATTATTTCTATTTTATACATTTTTTTTGTTAAAATCTTGATTTTGATTTACTGCTTGTGGATCTTATAGCTGTCTCCTAGTGCTCTTGTAGTGCCAAGTGTTTTTTTTACATTATTAACTAACCCCCATTGTCACTGTAAACACCAACTTAATACAAAAACTGTTATTGAGCATTAAAAGAAGAAGCCACACATTGTTGAGTATAAAACCTTTTTACCCCGTGCACATGTGCATTAGAAAACATATTTTGGTAAAAAAAACACCATCTTAGTTTTATAAATTTTTACCTTTAACATTTTTTAGAAGTACTTAAACAGGCATGTTTCAAAACATAACATACACAACTCAGGAACTTACAAAGTTCAACATTGAAAAAGTGAAGGCAATATCAGACATTATAGTGTGGAAAAATGTGTTGATCTTGCCTTCATCAGATGGGGTGATGACACCCCTGTAAAAGCCAAATTTTGGAGATGCACACAAATTGGGAGTCAAACTGGGGATTTCCCTACTGATCCCATGCCTAATGTCAAAATGTGCTATCTCCCATCATGGTGGATCAATGGACGTGTTTTGGGGGTGCAACCACTTCCTCACACCTACTAGAGTTGCGAGGAAGGGGTTGCACCCACAAAAAACGCTTACATTGAAATCCCCTGATGGCAGATAGCACATGTTGACACACTGTGTGCATCTTCAAAATTTGGCTTTTAAAATGCAAGAAAAATTTTGAAAAATGTACCCAAAAACAAAAATGGTGGCATTTTGTTATTTAGATTCTCCCTAATACATCAATCATGTTCTTCAGTTTTTGTTCAACCTCATTTGTTTTTTGCTTGATGATGTCTAAATGCCGACTACACCACATTATGTCCTGGATTAGTCTTTGTGCACTGTCACTTGTGAAATGAGGAGATTGTTCTTCCACAACCTGCACATCACCTAAAAGAAAAAATACACACCATGTATTATAAATATTTAGGCATACCTCGAATACCTGAATCCGTGGTGTCTGACACTGACCTGTTGTGGTGACAATTTCAACCACTTCTTCCACCTCTCCTTCCTCCACATCCTGAGGTTGTGGTGTCCTCTGTTCCCCTTCTTTCTGAGGTGGGGGGGGGGTTCCTGTTGTCCTCTGACGTCCCGAGTCTTTTCTCCCCTATGAGAATAAAAAAAAGGGTATACTTAGCACACAGATATTTGAGGCCAGAAATCGTAATCTGAAACATTGCTTGGAAGTGGGATAAAATTGTCTGTTTTGGCAGAGTTCCAAGCTGAAGACATGATTTTTTCCTTTAACAAAGCACCTGTGTGGGTCACCCTAAAAAAATTGCTCTGGTGTCCCACACTAGTGCTCCTGAGTCCAGATGTGTAAACAGCTGCTGAGTGTCCTCTCCTTATACTGAATCAAGTTTGCAATTCATTCTAGTTTCAAAGACATCTCAACAACAATGTCCTAAACTTTTTTTTTTTTTAACAATCAGGAGTGCTTTATTGTAAAAAATAAAGTGCAATACAAAATGCCAATAATACAGAAAAACACCATGCACATTGCATGTAATATTAGAGCAATACATACATGAATTATCCAAACTGAGCATTCGATTACATATTCAACAGCATATTACACCCAGGCATGTGTACAACGGTGAGGAGTGACAGTATGTATCATGAGATGATTCTCTATCCTATAGGTCCTGTATACGTGTCTAATTAAAGAGAGAGAAGGAGGGGGGTAAATAGAGGGGGGGGAATAATAGGTATAAGGAGAATAAGGAGGGACGGGGGGGGGCGGTAAGAGATGGAGGGGTCGGTAGAGGAAGACACAGCAGAAGGGGGTGAGGTGGAAGAAAGAGAAAGGGGGGGGAAGGGGCGATCAACGCATCCAATA
>JAQSEC010003796.1:0-13253 GCA_028564925.1 Lithobates sylvaticus | reverse complement strand
GTGTCCCCATCAGAGACCCTTCTTACATCAGTGTCCTCATCAGAGACCATTCTTACATCAGTTTCTTCACCAGAGACCCTTCTTACATCAGTGACCCCATCAGAGACCCTTCTTACATCAGTGACCCCATCAGAGACCCTTCTTACATCAGTGACCCCATCAGAGACCCTTCTTACATCAGTGTCCTCATCAGAGACCCTTCTTACATCAGCGTCCCCATCAGAGACCCTTCTTACATCAGTGTCCCCATCAGAGACCCTTCTTACATCAGTGTCCCCATCAGAGACCCTTCTTACATCAGTGTCCCCATCAGAGACCCTTCTTACATCAGTGTCCCCATCAGAGACCCTCTTATATCAGAGTTTACCTTACATTGTAGTCCTCCCTACTCTTTGAAGTGGTATTAAAGCCCAAAGCAAATATTTATTATGCTGTAGCTCTCTAATTCTTAGGTGTGATGGCTGCTCTACTTTCTTTTTTTCTTTCTTCTAGTTTCCTCTGGTGATCCAGTCAGCAAGTCTGTTGTTTTTCAAAAGCACAAGCTCTCCAGAAGAATATTTCATTTACAGGGATGAGAAAAAACGCTGGCTGCTTACAATTATTATTATTTATTAATGTAAAACCTTTATCCCTCTCTCCAAACTGACAATCCTGCTGTCCAAAGGTGCCCCCTGTGCTCCTTCATCCAGAGTGTGTGTGTGTGTGGGGGGGGGGGGGGTGCTCGAATACAGGAGGTGTGTTACTGGCAAGATCATCAGGTGAAAACAGAGAGGAAAAAAGCCAGAGAAAAGAAAACGAATGCAGCCACCACACCTAATGATTGGTAAGCTGTAATATGACATTAAAGTGAAGTTCCACCCAAAAGTGGAACTTCCGATCGTTATTCTCCTTCCCTCCTCTGGTGCCACATTTGGCACTTTCAGGGTGGGGTAGGTACAGGATATCTGTCTTTCACAGGTATCCTGTTCCCACTTCCAGGAGCCTCAGCCATGGGTATTTGCATCATCGCTCGCACTCCCTCCTCCTTCCCTGGCCACCAGACCAGTAGGAGAGAGGAGTGGAGCCTAGTACCTAGTACGGTTCCTTCCATACTCAGCCATGCCATCCATACTCATCCATGCTCAGCCATCCATCCATACTCATCCATGCTCAGCCATCCCATCCATACTCATCCATGCTCAGCCATCCCATCCATACTCAGCCACCCCATCCATACTCAGCCACGCCATCCATACTCAGCCATGCCATCCATACTCAGCCATGCCATCCATACTTAGCCATGCCATCCATACTCAGCCACCCCATCCATGCTCAGCCATCTCATCCATGCTCAGCCACCCAATCCATACTCAGCCATGCCATCCATACTCATCCATGCTCAGCCATCCCATCCATACTCAGCCACCCCATCCATACTCAGCCACCAAACGGTTTTCAAACCACACATGTGAGGTATCGTCGCGATCGGTAGTGCGAGAGCAATAATTCTAGCCCTGGACCTCCTCTGTAACTTAAAACATGCAACCTGTAGAATTTTTTTAAACGTCGCCTATGGAGATTTTTCAGGCTAAAAGTTTGTCGCCATTCCACGCAATTTTGAAGCGTGACATGTTGGGTATCAATTTACTCTGTGTACCATTATCTTTCACAATATAAAAAAATTGGGCGATTTTTACTGTTGTCTTATTTTTTTATTCAAAAAAGTGTATTTTTTCCCAAAAAAGTGCGCTTGTAAGTCCGCTGCGCAAATACGGTGTGACAGAAAGTATTGCAATGACCGCCATTTTATTCTCTAGGGTGTTATAAAAAAATTTATAATGTTTGGGGGTTCTAAGTCATTTCCTAGCAAAAAAAAATGTTTTTAACTTGTAAACAAACACATCTCAAAAAGAGGCTCGGCCCTTAAAGAGGAAGTAAAGCCTCTGAAAAATAAAAAAATACACCCTGCAAGACAAAGGCATAATGAGCTAGTATGTATAGCATACTAGCTCTTTATGAATTACTTACCTGAGATCGAAGCCCCCGCATCAGCCCTCGTTCACTTCCTCCGACGCCGCTATTTATCCCGGAGTGACTGGCTGGAGCCGCGATAACGTCACTCCCACGCATGTGCGCTGGTGCTGCCACTAACGGCATGATCGCCGTTAGAAACGGCATGCTCAGTGCGCCTGTGCCCGATGTCTACGGTGCATGCGCCGTAGACATTGGTGCTGCTATTTCTGCAAATATCTCCTAAACCTTTTAGGTTTGGGACATATTTCTTGCACCTACAGGTAAGCCTTAATCTAGGCTTACATGTAGGTTAAAGTAGTTGTAATGGGTTTACAACCACTTTAACCGCTTCCCGACCGCCTCCTGCACATATACATCGGCAGAATGGTACGGCTAGGCAAAAGCACGTACAGGTACGTCCCAGGCGCGCGCGACCCAGTCGGGAGCTCCGTGACCACGCCGCAGGACCAGTGGACCCGATCGCCGCTGGTGTCCCGCGATCGGCTCACAGAGCTGAAGAACGGGGAGAGGTATGTGTAAACAAACCTCTCCCCGCGCTTCCTACTCTGCCTGTCACCGATCGGCTGTTCCCTGTCATCGGGAAAGCCGATCAGTGATGTCAGACGTCAGCCCCTCCTCCTAATGTAAAAAAAAAAACACACACGTCACAGCCCATAACCCCTCCCCTCCCCCTAGTGGTTAACTCTTTCACTGCCAGTGTCATTTATACAGGAATCAATGCATTTAAATAGCATTGATTGCTGTATAAATGACAATGGTCCCAAAAATGTCCGATGTGTCCGCCATAATGTCGCAGTCACAATAAAAATCGCTGATCGCCGCCATTACTAGTAAAAAAAATATATTAATAAAAGTGCTATAAAACTATCCCCTATTTTGTAAACGCTATAACTTTTGCGCAAACCAACCAATAATCGCTAATTGTGATTTTTTTTTACCAAAAATATGTAGAAGAATACGTATCGGCCTAAACTGAGGAAAAAAAGTTTTTTTATATATTTTTTTGGGGATATTTATTATAGCAAAAAGTAAAAAATATTGCATTTTTTTTTTTTTTCAAAATTGTCGCTCTATTTTTGTTTATAGGGGCGATCAAATACCACCAAAAGAAAGCTTTATTTGTGGGAAAAAAAGGACGTCAATTTTGTTTGGGAGCCACGTCGCACGACCGCGCAATTGTCAGTTAAAAGCGACGCAGTGCCGAATCGCAAAAAGGGGCCTGGTCCTTTGGCTGCCAATTGGTCCGGGGCTGAAGTGGTTAAACACAGCGATTGCGTCCTGTGAATCTGTTCCTGCAGCTGCAGTATTAACTTTTGTTTTTAGAGTCCCAATCAGAAATAATTCTAGAACAGCAACAAAGCTAATAAATGGTCTGGAGTAGACATGTGCACAACAAAAAAATTTGTTTATTTTCGTTTCGTTTTTTTCGTTTCCGAAAAAAAATTGTTTATTTTCGTTTTGTTTTTTTCGTTTCCGTTGATTCGTAACGATTCGTACATTCGTAAGAGTTATTTTTTTCGTTGATTCGTTTTTTCGTTAGTTTCATTTTTGTTTATTCGTTTATTCGAAATTCGGACGCATTCATATTTATTCGAACATTCGTAACATTCATAGATTTGTAATCGGAGCATAATTCATAATTTTATGTATATTGTGCTATTGTTACATTTTAATAAATTACGAATCGAAAAAAAAAAAGTTACGAATCGAAAAAAAAAGTTACGAATGTACGAATTTTTTCGTTCAATCTATTCGAAGCACGTTAAGCAGCGCCATTGTAAGGGACACGGAAAAATTACCAATTCAACAAAAAAAAAAAAGTTCCGAATCGAAAAAAAAAAAAGTTACGAATGTACGAATTTTTTCGTTCAATCTATTCGAAGCACGTTAAGCAGCGCCATTGTAAGGGACACGGAAAATGACCAATTCAGCAAAAAAAAAGTTACGATTGTACGAATTTTTTCGCTCATTTTCGTTGTTCCTGTTTTCGTTTTTCGGATTTTCTTCATTTGTACATTCGTTATTTCTAATTTGTTTTTTTCGGATTTTCGTTGTTTTTCGGATTCGTTCGATTCGAACGATTCGTTATTCGGATTCGTACGATTCGAACGATTCGTTCATTCGTACGAAAACGAACGAACAAAAAAACGAAAAAAAAAACGAAAAACTAAAAAAAACTAAAAACTAAAAAAAAAACGAAACGAATTGCACATGTCTAGTCTGGAGGATATTAGTTATGAGGAAAGGTTGGGAGCACTGAACTTATTCTCTCTGGAGAAGAGACTCTTAAAAGGGGATATGATTTCAATTTATAAATACCGGACTGGTGACCTCACAATAGGGAGAAAACGTTTCTGTGTAGGGGAATTTAATAAGACTCGTGGCCACTCATTAAAATTAGAAGAAAAGAGGTTTAACCTTAAACTACGTAGAGGGTTCTTTACTGTAAGAGCGGCAAGGATGTGGAATTCCCTTCCACAGGCGGTGGTCTCAGCGGGCGGCATCGATAGTTTCAAGAAAACTATTAGATAAGCACCTGAATGACTGCAACATACAGGGATATACAATGTAATACTGACATATAATCACATACACAGGTTGGACTTGATGGACTTGTGTCTTTTTTCAACCTCACCAACTACTATGTAACTCTGTAAAAAATTCCTCTTTTGGGGGCGGAGACCAGAGATCCAGCACAGCAGTCTGTGCACATCATCAAAGTCTTCTCAAAATGTTTTTTTGACCTTCTATCTATTTTGGGGTCAGGAGGATCCGGAGTCTCTTTGCTGGAGGCGATTTACTGTAGATGGTGGATGGTGAAAGTTTTTTCTGCAGGATTGGGGGAATTCCTTCATGGGTAAACCGTTCTTTTTTCTTTAACCACTTCAACACCGGACGCTTTCCCCTCCTTCCTGCCTGACCTTTCAACGCTGTCGCATTTTAAATGACAATTGCACAGTCATGCAACACTGTACCTATATGACATTTTAATCATTTTTTTTTATACAAATACAGCTTTCTTTCGATGGTATTTAACCACTTCAGCCCCGGACCAATTTGCAGCCAAAGGACCAGGCCCCTTTTTGCGATTCGGCACTGCGTCGCTTTAACTGACAATTGCGCGGTCGTGCGACGTGGCTCCCAAACAAAATTTGCATCCTTTTTTTCTCACAAATAGAGGCTTCTTTTGGTGGTATTTGATCGCCCCTACGGTTTTTATTTTTTGCGCTATAAACAAAAATAGAGCGACCATTTTGAAAAAAATTCAATATTTTTTACTTTTTGCTATAATAAATATCCCCCAAAAATATATATAAAAATTTTTTTTTCCCTCAGTTTAGGCCGATACGTATTCTTCTACATATTTTTGGTAAAAAAAAATCGCAATTAGCGATTATTGATTGGTTTGCGCAAAAGTTATAGCGCAAAATAGGGGGTCGTTTTATAGCATTTTTATTAATATTTTTTTTTTTTTTTACTAGTAATGGCGCCGATCAGCGATTTTTATTGTGACTGCGACATTATGGCGGACACATCGGACATTTTTGACACATTTTGGGACCATTGTCATTTATACAGCAATCAATGCTATTTAAATGCATTGATTCCTGTATAAATGACACTGGCAGTGAAAGAGTTAACCACCAGGGGGCGGGGAGGGGTTATGGTCTGTGACGTGTGTGTTTTTTTTTTAACATTAGGGGGCGTGGCTGATGTCTGACATCATTGATCGGCTTTCCTGATGACAGGGAACAGCCGATCAGTGTCAGTCGCGCTAGGAAGTGCGGGGAGAGGTTTGTTTACACAGACCTCTCCCCGTTCTTCAGCTCTGTGACCCGATCGCGGGACACCAGCGACGATCGGGTCTGCTGGTCCCGCGGCCGTGGTCACGGAGCTCCTGACTGGGTCGCGAGCGCGCCGCCGGCTGCACGCGCGCGACCCACGGCTGGGCTCTTAAAGGACCACGTACCGGTACGTGGTTTTGCCCAGCCGTGCCATTCTGCCGACGTATATCGGCGTGAGGCGGTCGGGAAGCGGTTAATCACCACTGGGGTTTGTAATTTTTTGCTAAATAAACAAAAAAAAGACCAACAATTTTAAAAATAACGCATTTTTCTTTGTTTCTGTTATTACATTTTGCAAATAAATAATCTTTCTTTGTAAATTTAGGCCCCTTTCACACGAGGCGGACTCTGCTTCCACGGAGCCCGCCTCTGTCCGCCGGCTCAGCGGGAGATCTCTCCGTTGATCTCCGCTGAGCCGGCGGATGACAAGTCCCTCTCTGCTCACTGAGCGGGGAGGGGCTTGCGAGCGCCGCTGGTCTCTATGGAGAGATCGGATGAAAACGGACAGTGTGTCCGTTTTCATCAGATCTCACCCGATCCGATCCGCCAGCGACGGATCTGGACGTAGAGCCATACGTCTGCTTTTGGCGGATCGGACCGGGTCGGATGTCAGCGGAGATGTCTCCGCTGACATCCGACGCTCCATAGACTAACATGGAGCGCCCGTTCAGATCCGAACGGTCCGTCCATGTGAAAGGGGCCTTAGGCCAAAATGTATTCTGCTACACTTCTTTGGTGAAAATAACCCAACTCAGTGTATAATATTTAGTCTGTAGGAAAGTTATAGAGTCCACATATAGCTGAAAATTGATCAATCCTATCTAATTTCTTGAGGCCCAAGAATGCCAGGACAGTACAAATGCCCTTTCATTAAAGCGGTTGTATACCCGCTGAAACATTTTTTTTTTTTTAACACACCTGTAAAGGAAAAGGCATAATGAGCTAGTATGCACCGCACCGCACAGCACCGCATACTAGCTCATTATGAAATACTTACCTTAGAACGAGGCGTCGGTAACTCACCTGGTCCACGCCGAGGTAGCTGACATGTTGCCTCGGCGTGTCTTCCGGGTATCGTGACTCCAGCGCTGTGAGTGGCTGGAGCTGGGATGTCGTCACTCCCGCGCATGCGCATGGGAGACTTCTTCCCGGCAGGGTTCGGATTCTGCCGGCCTTTCAGCCGAGAATCCCCCGTGCGCTTTCGCCGCTGCAGTCAGCGGCGCATTGCACGGGGAAGATTTTTTTTTGACCTACAGGTAAGCCTCACATGTAGGTAAAAGTCAATTTTATGACTATATAACCACTTTAATGTCTTTCTTCTTGTCACTCTTCCATAAAGGGCAGATTTGTGGAGAACACAACTAAAGCCCCATACACACGGTCGGACTTTTTCATGGATTCTGTCCGATCGGACAATGTTGTTGAAAAATCAGACCGTGTGTATGCACCATCGGACAGTGTACGACGGATTGTCCAATGGACAAAGTCTTATCTCCTGCTGGATAGATTTGCCGACAACACGGTCCGATCACACCAAATCCGATCGTGTGTACAGTTGTCCGACGGACAAAGTGCTACGCATGCTCAGATCACATTACAAGACCAAAGCTATTGGCTACTAGCCTCTACGTAGTCCCGTCGTAGGCAACAAACGTCACCACGTTCAGAATGATCGGATTTTCCGACAACTTTGTCCGACCGTGTGTAAGCAAAACCAACATCAGACAAAGTATGACGGACAGGATCCGACCGACCTGGTCCGCGGATTGTCCGACCGTGTGTATGGGGCTTTATAGTTGTCCTGTGGACAGATTCTCCCCCCTGAGCTGTGGATCTCTGCAGCTCCTCCAGAGTTCCCATGGGCCTCTTGGCTCTTCTCTGATGAATGCTCTCCTTGCCCGGCTGGTCAGTTTAGGTGGACGGCCATGTCTTGGTAGGTTTGCAGTTGTGCCATACTCTTTCCATTTTTGGATGATGGATTGAACAGAGCTCCGTGAGATGTTCAAAGCTTGGGAGATTTTTTTTATAACCCAACCCTGCTTTAACCATCTCAATACATCTCAATACAGGGCATTTTCACCCCCATTCCTGCCCAGGCCATTTTTCAGCTTTCAGCGCTGTCACACTTTGAATGACAATTGCGCGGTCACACAACACTGTACCCAGATGAAATTGTTATCATCTTGTCTCCACAAATAGAGCTTTCTTTTGGTGGTATTTGATCACCTCTGCGTTTTTTATTTTTTGCGCTATAAACAAAGAAGAGTGACAAGTTTAAAAAAAATATATATTTTTTAGTTTTTGCTATACTAAATATCCCCCAAAAATATATAAAAAAATGTTTTTTCCTCAGTTTAGGCCGATATGTATTCTTCTACATATTTTTGGTAAAAAAAAAAATCGCAATAAGCGTATATTGATTGGTTTGCACAAAAGTTATAGCGCCTACAAAATAGAGGATAGATTTATAGCATTTTTATTATTTTATTTTTTTAACTAGTAATGGTGACGATCTGCGATTTTTATCGTGACTGCGACATTGCGGCGGACACATCGGACACTTTTGACACATTTTTGGGACCATTCACATTTATACAGTGATCAGATCAGATCAGTACAGACACCCCCCACCTCAGTGCAGACCCCCTTCAGTACAGACACCCCAGCATTAAAGACCCCCTCAGTAGTGCAGACCCCCCAGCAGAAAAGACGCCCCCCCTTACATACCTCAACTGTCAGTCTCCACATACACACAGCGGTGTGTGTCCCTCGAGGCTCGAGCGCAGGCTCCTCCTCCTCTGTGGATGTAAACAAAGAGGAGGGGAGGCGGCTTCGGTCCGCGCTGCTGTGTCCCTCAGCCTGCGCTCCAGCACAAAAGAAGGCACAGTGATCGGCGTTAGTGGTGCGGCTGCCGCTACCCAAGGGTGTCACCCCCGCTGGCGGGTGTCACCCGGTGCGGCCAACACCTGCCTAGCAACGCCACTCACCGGGCCCTAGATCGGCTGCGAGCCTTATAGCGCCCGCGTGGGCCGCTATAGCGATAGTTCCGCCACTGGTGGTGAACCTTCCCAGGAGTGGCGGCCTACAAAAATGACTCCAAGAGCATGACACCGACTCATCCAGGTGGTCATAAAAGAACCCAGAACAACATCTAAGGAACTGCAGGCCTCACTTGCCTCAGGTAAGATCAGTGTTCATGATTCAACAATAAGAAGGAGACTGGGCAAAAATGGCCTCCATGGGAGAGTTCTGAGGCCAAAGCCACTGCTGACCAAAAATAATACAAAGGCTCATCTCACATTTACCAAAAAACATCTTGATTATCCCCAAGACTTTTAGGCAAATGTTCTGTGGACTGATGAGACAAAAACTTTTCTTTTTGGAAGGTGCGCGTCCCGTTACATCTGGCATAAAAAGAATACAGCATTTCATAACAAGAACATCATCCCAACAGTCAGACATGGTGGTGGTAGCGTGATGGTCTGGGGCTGCTTTGCAGCTTCAGGACTTGGATGACTTACCATAATTGATGGAACCATGAATTCTGAGCTCTACCAGAAAATCCTAAAGATTGTCCGGAAATCAGTTTGTGACCTCAAGCTCAAGGGCACTTGGGTTATACAGCAGGACAATGACCCGAAACACAACAGCAAGTCCACCTCCAAAGGGTTCCAACAAAGCAAAATTTAGGTTTTGGAGTGGCCTAGTCAAAGCCCGGACTTAAATCCAATTGAGATGCTGTATCATGACCTTACACAGGCCGTTCATGCTGGAAAACCCTCCAATGTGGCTGAATTAAAACAATTCTGCAAAGAAGAGTGGTGCCAGAACTGCTCCACAGCGATGTGAAAGCCTCATTGCACGTTATCGCAAACGCTTGATTGCAGTTGTTACCGCCAAGGGTGGCACAACCAGTTATAAGGTTTATTTTTTTTTGGTCTTTTGCTAAAGGAAAATCTATCCAGATGGCTGTGAGATAGAATGGGGAAGTCTTATGCCACGTACACACGGTCGGAATTTCCGATGGAAACAGTCCGATGGGAGCTTTTCATCGGATTTTCCGACCGTGTGTATGCCCATCAGTCTTTTTCTGTCAGAATTTCCGACGGACTTTGGATTGAGAACCTGTTCTTAATTTTTCAGACGGAAAACTGTGTGTATGCAATTCCGACACGCAAAATTCCAACGTATGCTCGAAAACAATTCGACGCATGCTCAGAAGCAGTAAACTTCCCTTTTATAGTGCAGTCGAACGCTTTTTAAGGCGTGGTGTTATTGACCGTCGGAATTTGGTGTGACCGTGTGTAGGCAAGACAGTTTGAGCGAAATTCCGTCGGAATTGAATGAATGAATGAATGATTTGTATAGCGCTACAAATGCGAACTGAATCGCCTCAAGGCGCTTGACTGCTCTTGTTGTGATGCCATGTTTAGAAGAGGTGGGTCTTGAGTTTTTTCCTGAAGGCCTGATGGTTTTCTTCCAAGCGGATGTTGTTTGGTAGAGCGTTCCATAGCCGAGGTCCCTGTACTGCGAATCTTCGTTCTCCCTTCGATTTGTAGCGGGCTTTGGGGATGAGAAGGCGGTTTTGGTTTGTCGATCGAAGGCTGCGATTTGGTATGTATTTTTCTATTTTCTCACAAAGGTATTGAGGCGCATTTCCTTGTGTACATTTGTGGGTGAGGCAGAGGGTCTTGAATGTGATCCTGTCTTTTATCGTCAGCCAATGGAGGGTCCTTAGGGATGGGGAGATGGATTCCCAGGGTTTCTTTCCAGTGACTAGTCTCGCTGCTGTGTTTTGGACGATTTGAAGGCGCGCAATCTGGTAATCCGGTAATCCTATGTAGAGGGAGTTTGCGTAGTCGAGACACGAGTTGATGATAGTTCCTACTACTACCGCTTTTTCCTTTTCCGGGATGAAGGGGATGAGTCTGCGTAGCAGGCGAAGGAGATGGTGGGATCCGCTGATTACTGATCCTATTTGTGCCTCCATGGTCATCTCTGAATCAAAGATGACTCCGAGGCTTTTGGCTTTTGTGCTTGGGATGATGGTCTGTCCCAGGATGGTTGGTGGTGTCCAAGGGGTCTTCGTCTTTTTCCTTTGGTTTGCGTTGAGGAGCAGTAGTTCTGTTTTCGATCCATTTAGTTTGAGGGAGCTCGTGGTCATCCAGTCATCTATCAATGTGAGACATTTTCCTAGTTCCTGGTACTGGTCTTTTTGTCCGGTGATACGGAAGTACAGTTGAGTGTCGTCCGCGTATGAGTGGAAGCACAGATCCGATTTGCTAATAATTTTGAAGAGTGGCCGGATGTAAATGTTGAACAGTACTGGTGACAATGGTGATCCTTGAGGGACTCCATAAGTAATTGCCCCGGGTTTCTGAAGTGAAGGCTCCTAGTTTCACTGTCTGTGACTAGACATGTGCACAGACAAAAAATGTGTTCATTTTCGTTTTCGTTTCATCCGTTTTTTGCTTTTTCGGAAATTCGGAATTTCGGAAAATCAAAAATTCGAAATTCGAAAATTCTGAAATTCGGAAATCCGAAAATCCGAAAATAAGAAAGAAAATTCGAAAATTCGAAATTCGGTAATTCGGAAATTCGTAATTTCGGAAATTTCGGAAATTCGTCATCTCGCAAATTTCGGAAATTCGTCATCTCGCAAATTTTGGAATTTGGATATTCGGAAATTCAAAATTTTTCGGAAATTGAAAAATTCGGAAATTCAGAATTAACGAATTTGTCAAAATTCGTTAAAAAACGAATTAGGAACTAAACGAATTGCATATGTCTATCTGTGACCGGTTTCCCAAGAAGGAAGCAAACTATGGCAGATCTCCATCTGTAACTCCTGCCACTTCCTTGAGTCGGTGAGAAGAGTGTTGTGGTCCACTGTGTCGAACGCCGCACTAAGATCCAGCAGTACCAGAAGACACGATTCTCTGTCATCTGCGGCTTCTAGGGCGTCATCCCATATTTTCAGAAGTGCCGTTTCTGTGCCATGGCCTGGTCGGAAACCTGATTGTAGTGGGTCCAAGAGCTTGTGTGTGTCCAGGTGAAGTTGAAGCTGTTGTACTACTGCTTTCTCCATAATCTTGGAAATGGTGTGCAGGCTTGTTACCGGTCTGCGATTGTTCAGATCTTTGGGGTTGAGGTTAGGTTTCTTTAGCAGTGGTTGGACGATGCCTTGCTTGAGGGAATTAGGAACCAACCCTTCTTCGAACGACTGATTTACTAGGTGTGTAATAGCGGGGGCCAGAATGTCGGAGCATTCTTTCAAGAGTTTGGTGGGGATGATGTCGTTTGGCGATGTACTGTCTCGAAAGGCTCTTAATGAAATTTTTGGTTTCATCCGTGGTGATCGGGTTAAGCGAAAAATGTAGTGCTTGTGCGTTGTGCATGTAAAATTCCGACGGGAAAACCCATCAGAGCTTTTTCCGAGGAGAATTCCGACCGTGTGTACGTGGCATTAGGATAGTTATTCCTGCTGGCTTGTGTTGGGGCCCTTATGACGGTGCACAGCTGGTGATGTTGGGGGGCTTCCGTCTGCAGAAACCGTCCAGCAATGGAAATATGACACAAAAAAAACACAACTTTAGCAGCCAATCCTTAACTTCCCCCATCATCTACTCCATTGTCCCTCTGGACCTCCCAACAAAGGTAACCAGGTTTGCAGTGGTTATAAACATTTTTCCCTCTTCGGAAGCTTTGCTTCTCACCTGTGAGGAAGGGTAATGAATTGCCTTCAAAGCTGAGCTGCAGTGACCATTTAGGGGAAGACCATAAACAATGTTTGGCTACGGAGTGTCTTCAACCCTGGGGGCAGCCGTTTTGGGTGAGCCAATATGTATGCTGGACAGATTGTGATTGGCTGAAAGAGGACACAGAAGGGGATATGGACCTCTTTCTTAAAGAGATTTAAGGTCTTTTTGATGCCAGATCTCTCCATAAAGAGGACCTACAAGGTCCTCCTTGTAATAGGAATAAAACCGATAAAAGGGTCAGTGCAAAAATAAAACATAAAATACATAATAAAAAAATAAAGCACCCCATCCCTCCATAATCGCACGCAGGTGCGAACGCATACGTAAGTCACGCACCAAACGGTATTCGCACCACACATGGGAGGTATCGCCACGAACGTTAGAACGAGAGCAATAATTCTAGCATTGGACCTCATCTGTGACTCTAAACAGGTTTTAAGTGTCGCCTATGGAACTTTTCAAGTACCGTCGTTTATCGCCATTCCACAAGTGTGACATGTTTGGTATCTATTTACTCGGCGTAACATCATCTTTCATAGTTATCGAAAAAGGGGGGTATATATTGTACTTTTTTTTTTTTTTTAAGTCATTAACCACTTGCTTACTGGGCACCTAAACCCCCCTCCTGCCCAGA
>JAQSEC010001881.1:0-13115 GCA_028564925.1 Lithobates sylvaticus | reverse complement strand
CCTCCCTTCTACATTTTTCATGAGAATTCAGGGCCATCTGCAGTAATGCTCCAAGCAACTGTGCATGCCATGCAAAGCCTCTGTACTGTACCTCAGTATAGAGCTGACCGTCATTCACAGTTAGACCCCTTTCACACTGTAGCGCTTTACAGGCACTATAGCGCTAAAAATAGCGCCTGCAAAGCACCTCTCCTGTTGCTCCAATGTGAAAGCCCAAAGGCTTTAGCTGTATACACTGCTCCTAAAGCACCCCTGCCCATTGAAATTAATGGGCAGCACCGCCGAAGCTCCGGCAAAGCGCCGCTGCAGCAGCAATTTCAACCCTTTTTGGATGCTAACGGGGGGTTAAAAGTGCCCCGCTAGCAGCCAAAAAGCGCCTCTAAAACGTCAGTAAAGCGCTGCTAAAAATAGCGGTGCTTTACCACTGACACCCCAGCGCTGTGAGTGTGAAAGGGCTTTTAAGCAAGACAACTTGTGCAAAACCCAGCTTTTATATAGACATAGAGAACCTAATTTATGTAATCCAGCCTTTGTGCAGTTACAAAGTTGCATTATGAGAAGAGATTTAAACACAGCAATTGGGATTCTTTTCATTGGTGCAGCCTCATTATATAGCAAAATTATAAATATGTGCCACACATGGATGCAAATATGCCATATGTTTGAAAGGCATTAGTCTGAGTAGCCAGATGCTGGAGTTACTTAGAAGAGCACACATGAAATGCTGCATTTTTCCCAATCTGGTTAGTTCCGTCAAGCGTAAAACAGGCAAAATAAGGAGCGCTGGGATAAATGAATGAAGTTTGCAGAGTTGTGTTTACTAAGCAGAACACAAGTTGTGAGTGCTGATTATATTCCAACAAATTAAAAGTGTTTTTTGAACATAAAGCTTTTCTCAAGTATTCATTTTGTAAATGAATCCATACATTAAATATAAGAATATGCACTAAAAATACTGTACCAAGAATCAATGTTGTTGACATATTTAACTCAAAAAATTCCACACTAAACTAATCTCCCACTTTTTTTTTTGTATTATTATTTAAAGACAATCTGTAGTCAATCAATTGAATAATCTTAAAAAAACAAAAAACAAAAACTCAAACCAAAGTGGATATCCGTTTTGAGTAGCGAGAGATCAATCCTCCTAAGATTTTAGTCAAGATATCATTTTTTACATGATGCTCCCCGCATATTCCCATAAGCAATCTGTTAAATGGCAGATAATACAACATTTCCATATCCTGACCCAAATTCTGGCTTACTAAAAAGTACAACTGTGTTCACTATACTGTATCTGCAAACTGAGTAGCATAACCAACTCTGAGCTGAACTACAAACAATCAGCTAAATATACATACATGTGAATTGTCTTATAAAGAAAATGATGTTGCTTTAATTTGTCATCTACCTGGGAAAATGTACGGTAATCTAAATTGTGCAGTTAGACATCCCTGACGGACAGCCCAACCTGGGTCTGTGCTGGAACAACACAATGCAATTTGGCCTGGGATACAGCCCCAGTCTGATGGCTGGTTTGCTCTCTCCTCCTGTGAGCATGTTTCCTGTGTTAGACTAACAGTACTGTGCACTGCAGCATAGTCTGTCTTCTATTGTTGGCCAACCCTCTTTCAGATTATATACTGATGTATTCTTACCATCTGCATTTATAAATATGTCTAATTATTTAAATATGCAGAACTGCACTCTCTCAATCAACATTGACTATATTTAATCCTAATGCAGCTAGCATTAGTAAATGAATAGAAATGTATATCACATTTGCTTGTTTTAAACTTTTTTTTTTACATTTCTTTAGTTACTTCCTGGTTTCCATTCCTAGGCAAATGATGTCATACATCCCAAGAGTCTTCAGAAGGACTTTCTCAGCTAAGCACACCCTCTCCTGGTTGCATGCCTGAGCAAAGCATAGGTGGATTTGAGGAAGTAAATGCTTCATGAATCATCTGCCCTTACTCAAGATTGCCAGAATGCTAGAGGATTTCTCAGCAAAATAAAGCATAGAGACATGTGTCACATGGATGGATTGGTGAGTTTGCTCTGAATATTAACCATGATTAAATAGCAATTTTGGTTTGTGATGATCAGATGACGTGTAGTTTCACTTTAAGTAATACACAACAGTATATCTTCATCCAGAAAAATAAGATTCCACCTCTTCAACCCTTCTCCACTCTGCCACATACCTATCACTTTTTTTCACCTTTTTTTTGTGCAAAGGTTTTGGTCCCACCCCCATCTTCCTTTCTGAATGATGTGGTTCCCCAGTATTTCCTGGGATATGTGACCTACATATTCCAAAAGGCACTGCATGTCCTTCATATAGTCTTTTATTCATAAAAGAAGAAGGGTGTGGGTCTCGCAGCACGTCATCAGGAGGGATTGGCATCAACCCAGAAGAGCCAGTAGCCTCCTGATGACATCACACAAGAACATGGCGGTGCAGGACCCAAGTGGTAGCAGAAGAGACGTGGATCTCAGCAGGACAACACTGGATCCACTGGTGGGTAAGTATTTGAATTGAGGAGAACCCAGTATCAGGTAAGCAGGGATTAAAAAAATGGAGGAGAGTATAAGGTTCCTCTTTAATTAATGTTTTATTTTAAGTTTGCCTGGAGTTCAGCTTTTACATTTTAATTACAATCACAAACAAAGCTAAAAACAAGTCAGAAGATTCTAACTTACCCCATTCACTGGATAGGTTTTCCATCCTAATTCCCCGATAGCGGTTGTGGTGTCAAGCAGAACCACTGCAAAAAACAAACACTTTCTGTCAGTTTTGAGCACATTTTTGTGTACAGATTTCACAGTCAGATTGGTATGTTACAAAAAAAGTCACATATTGGTTTTTAGACATTTTCTTCCAGTGGATAAAATCTTTATAGAGTAAGTATACCTGAAAGATGCCCATCCCCTTTCCTGGCCACAACACCAGCATTACCTGTAAGATCCCATATCATTGTGCTTTCATAAGCACGTTTTTTGCTTAGAGCTATTAATTATAGCAAACCACGTCACTGCTTATACATATTTACTTATGTTTCGCTCTTTAACTGGGATTTACATGTAAAGTAGCATATTAATAATATTATTATTATTATTATTATTAATCAGAATTTTTGTAGCTCCAACAGTTTGCGCAACATGAGGGCAGACACAGACAGTACAGTTACAATACAATTCAATACAGGAGGGATCGGAGGGCCCTGCTCGTTAGAGCTTACACTCTAGAAGGGAGGGTCAAGTGGAACAAAAGGTAATAGCTGTGGAGGATGATCAAATGTAGAAAATTAAAATACAGTTGTTAGGTGTGGGTAGGATAGGCTTCTCTGAAGAGGAGGGTTTTCAGTGATTGTCTTAAAGCTAATAGAGTAGGAGATAATCAGACAGATTGGGGTAAGAAGTTCCATAGGATTGGAGAGGATCTGTTAAAGTCCTGGAGGCGAGCATGGGAGGAGGTGATGAGGAGGGAGATAGAGAGCAGGGGGTCTTGAGAAGAACAAAGAGAATGATTAGGTTGGTATTTTGAGAGTAGGTCAGTGACGTAGCTGGGGGCAGAGTTGTGGATGGCTTTGTAAGTAGTTAGTTTTTTTTTCCAATTTAATTTGTTGGGTGAGTGGAAGCCAGTGGAGGGATTGACAGAGAGGAGCAGCAGACACAGGGTGGTTGGTAAGGTGGAGTCTGGCAGCAGCATTCATGATGGATTGAAGGGGGGAATAGACTACATAGAGGCAAACATAGGTTGGCGTTGAGACCAACAGGAAGACATTTGCCAGGGGATTCATTAAAGTCTACTGATGACCATCCAAAGTGGGTTCTGGTTGTCTGTATAAAATGCTTAAAATGTTTTATTGTCGCCAACATGACTAACACAGAATAAATACGTACCCTAGTAGTCATGAAGTGGCCACTACCATTGACAGTTTGATGCTTCTTGTTACACACTTACCAGCCATCAAGAATGCTTTTACCTATTCTCATAGTAACAGTGGAATGCATAATAAGTAGTTTAAAGCCCTGTAGTGACTGACACATGAAAGATTATTTAAACCAACCCCTTTAAAACTTTACATCAGCAACACAGCTCATGTGTGAGTGGAGGAGAAATTCACACATATTTAACTGGCCCCTCTTATTTTAGGATAAGTTTGAATCGAATTGATTTGTATAGAGTTGTTCAAAATGTTTATTCCTAGTTTTACAAATAACGCCCAATGTGACTGTAGTGCCATTATTATTAATATTCACATGAGATTCTCTGACTCACTATGGGGTCATTCTTTTTTTTTATAGTCCCCTGACATCTAATATCCTAATCTTTTTGGTAGATACTGAAATATACAATAAATGTAAGGAGGAGAGCTCTCTTTTAGAGTTCATTTTTCTCCATGAGCAGAATTGTAGTAATTTTCTTCTCGCTATAATGCAAAACATTTAGGCTACATTTATACCTCTTCTAGGTGTGCTTTACATATGTTAACACATGTTATAGAAGGTGTGCTTTGTTGGAAATTGCACCCAAGATGCAGCCAACTTGCAAAACACCAAAACACCAAAACACACGACTGAACCACTTTTCCCATCCTAGAAACTCACAGTTCTCTACAAAAGAATCCTGAGACATTCAGATGTCAGATCATGATTTAATCTTTTAGCTTCTACACTTAAAAAGTAACTCAAGTTTTCTTGGAAAAAAAAAAAACAATCAAGGCAAAATACATGCAATGCAAATGTCTCTGCCCTGAAAAGTCTGCTATTCATTTTGCCATGTACATTCTCAAACTGCTTTCTGAATGGGATAATTAACCTTCATTTTAAACACATGGTACAAACTCAGTGATGAATTGCACTGTGCCCCTTTAGCAGTTGATGAGTCTTATGAGAATATCTCACCCAAAAAAATAGTCTTATTGCAAGGGATGAAGGATTGCTATAATTTGACTTGTATCTCATTGCAGGCTTTGTAGAAAAGCCATGCGCCAATCACACAATAGTAAAGTATATTTCTGGGGCATGTATATATCCAGATTTCCATATTGCAAAGAAAAACTCTGAATTAGCAAAATCAGAAAATTACAGCTTCTGCAGATTGAAATCAAGAGATAATGTTTAAAGTTATTATGCAGCTAGTTTTTTTTAGAAACCATTAAGAAAAGACTTCCCTGTAAAGAACAAGGTTAATATTGACCCCTCTTACCAATCCCACACTGCTGATCACAGCTTCAAGCACTTCCCTTGCTTAAAAACCTTCAGTAACTGACAACTCTGAGAGTATCGAATTGCCTAGTTCCCCCTCTGTGTTCCCTAGTTCTTCCTGAAGGTCCCTATATCACTACTGAATACAATATTGATGTAATGCCGCGTACACACAAGCGGATTTTCCATCAGAAAAATCTTGGATGGTTTTTCCGACGGAATTCCGCTCAAGCTTGGCTTGCATACACACGGTCACACAAAAGTTTGCTGAACTTTCAACCGCCAAGAAGGCGGTGACGTACAACACTACGACGAGCAGCGAAAAAATGAAGTTCAATGCTTCCGAGCATGCGTCAAATTATTTCCAAGTATGCGTAGGAATTTTACGCGTTGGAATTGCTACAGATGATCGGCATTTCCGATTGGAACTTTTTCTGTCTGAAAAATTGAGAACATGCTCTCAATTTTTTGCTGGTGGAAATTCGGTCAGAAAAAGTCAGATGGAGCATACACACGGTCGCATTTTTCAACGAAAAGCTCTCATCGGTCTTTTGCTGGCCGAAATTCCGATCGTGTGTACGGCATAAGGGTCATCAGAAGAAACCACAGTGCAGTGCAGAAGACATCTTATTCATCTGAAAGTGTATCCATTGCAGATGCTAGTGTAGGTTGCGGCAGAATGGGTGGGAGTGTTATTGAGCATTAGTCCTTTTCTTTGCAGGGAAGCATTTTTAAAACTTGATTTAACTAGCTATGAGTCAATGTAATAATACTAAATGTCAAAATGGCTTGTATAGCAATTATATAAATTATAGCTTTTTTTGGAGCAAAGTAGTTTTCCTTTAGGTGAACTATCACTTGTGGGTGGACTGCCCTTTGACTGTTTCACTGCAGAAGAAAGGAAGCTGGGGACAGATACTGTATGTCCTCAAGCACAAGCACACACACACATATGATCTTTGCTATCACAAAAGAATCATCTTTGCATTTCTTTTATTGCAGTTGGATGCATATAATACAGAAAAAAAATTGTTCAAAGTGTCATCATATCTCTATGGAAAAAAAAAAAATACGGGAAGAAAATTTACATCTACAATATGTAATTTGCTGAGAAGTTAGGATGTAAGTAAAGCTTAACAGCTTGTTTTTCCAGTAATTTCTGTTTGAAAAGCACAGTTTGAATGCACAGCAAATAGAGAGCAATGGTTATTTTAATGTCTGTAATTTGCTCTCTTTTATTTTAAATGTTTTATTAAGTATGTTAGGTTTATAGTCACCCTTGCTGCTTCAATTTTTGTTCCTTTGCTTTCTTTTTAGGAAGCAAAATTGTGAGCTGACATTTAAACTGTAAAAAAAAAACTGTAAAAAAAAAGAAGAAAAAACAAATCAGCAAAGAAACAAACAAAATAAAAAGTTTGAAACAGTCCAAGAAGCATATTACATAAAAATAGATTCCAGGCACGTTCACATGCCTGGAATAAAAGGCCACAGACTAGAATTGTAACTTGCAGCGCAGTGAAAGTCATATATACAGTAAATAGCAGAAGTCTTGAATACAAGTCAATTATTGTCATAAAAAATGTTTAAGCATTACAGCACACTGTATCGCTGCTCTAGGTGGGCAGCCTCTCATGATTCCTTCACAACTCCTCAAGTCAGGTGCCAGCCCAGCTCGTGGGCTGCACAATGGAAGACAAGGAAGATCTGGATGGCTGCACTCCAACAATCCACTCCAAAAATGACAGATGGAACAAATACAGTGGAGGACAAGCAGGTAGACGCATTTTCACGCTGGATTCAGCACTTAATCATTACCCAGTGGGAAATGTGTCTACTTGCTTGTCCCCCTCTGTACTTGTTCCATCTGTCATTAGGTTTATTGTTTATACTGACCAAAGTGGATTGTTGCAGTGCAGCTGTCCGGATTTTCCGGTCTCCCATTTAAACAAGTTTTGTTGCCCATCACTTCCCACAACTTCCTAGATTCACTTTCTTTGCAACTTCTCCTCTGCTGTTTGATTTTGATCTCTAAGGACTACATATCCCATGGTACCTTGCTGCCAGCAAGATGGGATTCATGTACTGACTCCACATCCTGAAACTCCTCCTCTCACCACCTCTAAACTTCACAAATTAAGTTTAAAAACTTCAAGATCATTCCGATTAATAGGAATATGCTAGACAAATTTGAAATAAAATGTGGAAATTAATATATGATTGTACATTTTGACCATAGATATGTTTTAACAAGCAAGCAAAACATAAAGCATCATTTTATCTTAAACTTCCACTTAGAAAAAAAAAGAAAATCTACCCAAAACATCATATTTTTCCTGTAAAGGATTTTAACTTCTTTTCTCAAAATGTTCTGTTTTGTAGTCCTTGTGTTTTGTTGAGTACAGATTTCAATACTAGAATATTGGGATTGATTATCTAATGGATTAAAGGCTGTTCAATATGAGATGAAGGTGTATTCAAAATGATCACAGGCATAGGTGTGCATTAGGGCAGTGTTTTTCAACCGGGGTGCTGCGACATACTAGGGTTCCGCGAAGATGCAAAATGACATAAGAAACTGTCCAAACATATACTAACTGATATGAGAGTGATCCTGTAACTCCTGTGTAGACAGGAGGGAGAGAGCACGGCCCACACCTCCTCCCAGCTCTCTCCCACTCCCCGCTGTTATGTGTAGTCTTGCCGGCAAAATGGAAAGTTACAGGATCGCTCATAGATCAGATCATACAGGGCTTGATGACCTCTCCTTAACTGAGCAAAAATTGTGGATAAAAAAGACTCTAATGAATATAGGACTGCACCACATAAATCACTATACTTATTTGCACAGCTGCAATCACTGAAAAAAACAGCAGGCCAATAATATGTAAAAAAAAAAAACAGTGACTGCACTGGCAGACAAAGACTGTAAAATAAATAAATAACTAAGTGAATAAATAACTGTGCAAAAGAAATATCAAAAAAGCATCATTCACAGTCTAAAATTCATATACATGCAATATGCAAAGGAATTACTCATATAAATATTATGTGAAAATCCATTTTGCAAGGTTTTTTTTCACCTATTTATTGACTTATTTATATATTGATTTTATTTACCTGTGAGCGCAGTCAATTTTTTTTTACAAAAATTGTGGGTAGTTGGAGGTAATTAAACACTGTTGTGTGATGAGAGGGATGTGGTAGAATGAGAGTTTTTGTGAGGGGGGGATTTACAACCTAAAGATTGCTTAATTTGGCCTTATGACCGTACACTCGGTTGGACTTTCCGGCAGAAAAAGTCAGACGGAATCTTTTCATCGGATATTCCGATTGTGTGTGGGCCTCATCTGACTTTTTTTTTTCGAAAATTCTCATGGACCTAGAAATAGAACATGTTTTAAATATTTCCGACGGAATCAATTCCTATCAGGAAAACCGCTCGTCTGTATGCTGTTTCGACGGTCAACGACGCATGCTCTGAAGCAAGTACGAGCCGGAAGCTATTGGCTATTGAACTACCTTTTTCTAGTCCCGTCGTACGTGTTGTACGTCACCACGTTCTAGACAGTCGGACTTTGGTGTGATCGTGTGTAGGCAAGGCCGATTGAGCGGAATTCTGTAGGAACTCCATCGGAACTCCGTCAGAAAAAACGTCAGAGTTTATTCCAACGGAAAAAATTGTTGTGTGTACGTGGCATTAGAAGCTAAATTTTAGGGCATGCAATGCAGTAACTGCCATACTAATGCGAGTGGGGCAATTAGGCTGTGCCCAGGCACATCTAGCATACCCTGCGCGCACGCCTGTGATCACAGGTTCATCTTGGTTACTAACATTCACTTTGCAACTTGAACAGGTTTTACTTATTTCATCTATCCTGATGTGTTCCTGGACCTCCACATTTGATATGATATGGCTGTTGTAAATAACCAAATCAAGCAATACAATACAATCTTAACTATTTCCTAAAACATTTATCTAAATTCCAGACTTTGAGTCTCTCTGTAGCAATGCCTTTCTTTTGAAGAACATCAAGATTTCTTTAAGAGTTATTATCTCAAATGAACTGACATTTAAATCTTAAGAAAGCACACAGACTAGCTCTGGATATACTGTTATTAATTAAAAGAGAATTTTACCCAATCGCACTTTCTTTTTAATATATTTGATCCCTAAATGGAGAGATAAAAAGCCTGACAAGCAGTTATTATGTTATATTTTTTGGTATGGGAGTCGCATAATATGGAAAATAAACCTGGAGATAGAATTTGGAATAATGGATGTCAGCAGTTATAGAAGTTATATTAGCAGTATAGCCATGTTTCTCATTATACCCAGAAAATAATATAAATTATTGTTCACATTTAACAAAGGTTGCATCACATTGTGGACAACCCATATCCTTGAGAGTACTGCAATTTTTATGCACTTTCTTATCTAAATAAATCTGCAGTTTAACAAAGGAGTATATTTTCAAATTGAATCATTCTAAAATAAAGGAATATTCAAAAGTAACAAATTTACAAATTAGCTTATTTAAAGTTGAACTAAAGTCACAATATTTTTTTAAAAATTTGGATAGAGTAAGGCAGGGTTGTAAACCCTATCGTTTTTTTTTTTTGCCATGTGTGACCTCCTCATTGGGGAGATTTCTGTTCACGTTTTGTCCCATAGTCAAATCAGGAAGTGAGAGGAAATCCCTCCAAAGTGAGGGAATGCTGGGGTGTTGCGTCACCAGAGTCACCTGAACTAGTGCCCCCATTGGAAGAGTTCCCCTCTATAACTGTTCTGGTGTCAATCCAAAATGGGGGATTTTCATTTACTTCCACTTTTAATGATAACGGAGGGTACAGAAAGCAATAAAAACTGACGGGTGTTCTAATCCCTGTCCACTCTACCCAAAACGAAAAGGAAAAGTGTTGCCTCTAGCTACACTTAAATAAAAAGTACAAGGCTCAAAGTGCTCAGTACAAAATGCATTACCCAGAGCAACCAATCAGAATCTGGCCTGACATACAAAAGTGAATTCTAATAGAATGCTATGAGTTTTTGGACCTTGCTTCTTGCACATTTTATTAAATAATTTCAAAAGTTGGGATATTTGCTAACTACATTTAACTCATGGTTATTTTATACTAACAGTAAAAATTAATTGTGTTGAGATGCTGGTCTTTGGAAAGTGTTAGTGGCTGCTTAAAGCCTTATTGGTGTTTTGCAAATCCCTAGTAGTTTATTTCCAATATCACAAGATTCTATCCAGTCAAGTAACTTACAAGTCTAAGGGAATGGGGCCACCAAGCCCTCTGTTCTACTCTCGGAATCCGAGACTCTACACTCACTTACAGAAGGCCTTACCTTTCAATTAAAGTGTTTACTGTACCACTGATAGTAGAAAAAAAATATGCAAAGTACCATATTTTGTGTGCTAATTTTCACATTTGAAATGCTCCATAATTAATGTTCTGGAACACATCTGCATAGTATGTAGAGAATGCTCTAGGCCCAGGTTAACCATTCACAAGCCCTGAGATCCACTAGAATTGCCTGCCATTTGTAAAATTGATCACAATGATAGAGGCAGAGCTAGAGATGGAGACAATGTACAGTCATAATGGCCAAATGCCAAGTTCAGATCTGTATACCAATGGTAACATGCTGGTAAAGTTACTGCTGGACCAATGGAATTATACAAAATAGCCAAAAAATGGGAAGTGCTCCCCAGAAATGAGATTTTTAGGCAGCAGAATTATGGATCGAGTCAACAATGTATAAGTAATCCAAAATTGATTTATTAATAAAAAAAAGAGATTTGACATGGTGGTTAAAAAATGAGCACCAGCAGGACAATGATACTGTGAATAAAATGGATATATAACACAGACTGAATTTTCATACAAACAAGTCCACAAAGGCTGTCCGAGGTATGAAAAAAAATCACTGACGCGTTTCAACCCACACTATTGGGGTCTTCTTCAGAGGGGCAGTCTGCCAAGGAAAACACATCGTAAGTATATGTATCGGCTATTATTTGCACACAATAAATGCAATTAGTGATATCTTATAGCACAAATACTTGACATAGTTACCCAATGATGTATATCCAAAGCAAAAGATCAAAAATGGTTTTAGTCCTGCATGGAGATCCCTTTAAAAGAAACCTTCTTCCTCTCTTTTTTTTATTAATAAATTAATTTTGGATTACTTATACATTGTTGACTCAATCCATAATTCTGCTGCCTAAAAATCCAATTTCTGGGGGAGCACTTCCCATTTTTTCATACTTTGGGGGTGAGCAGCACTCTCTAGCCTGTATTGTCATGTGCCTTCCCTTTGTTATACAAAATAGCCATACCTACAATTCAGCTTTACATTTCAGCCCAGTGGTGCCTGAGTAGTTTTTTTGGTAATGTCACTTTGCAGAGCCACTGGTGTGTGACCAGTAAAGTGTCTCCTCTCATCTCAGAGAGATAACCCTAGGTGTCCAATACCTTAGGTACACTACTACCTGCACCATGAGTGATGTTTCTATTACACTGTAATATTAATTCCAAGATTGAAAGCTGAAGCTGCTCCCTGTTCACTTCCTGAATTTACACAGACACACAGAGACACCTCCAGCTCTGCAGCTTTCATTGGCCCTCTTATGACTCATCCCCCTCCCTTCCTGGCAAACTTTCACAAGAGTAAGGGAGAGAGCTGTGCATGATGTCATAAAGCTAGGCTTTTTACCAGACAAAAAACAGGAAGTGGGCCTAAAAGTAGTGCCTGTAAAGCACCTTAAAAGCGCCTCTCATGCCTCCCCAGTGTGAAAGCCTGAGTGGTTTAACATCTGGGCGGTGCCCTTACGGGACGGGAAAAAAATTCCTACAAGCAGCATCTTTGGGGCGGTGGAGGAGCACTATATAAAGCGCTCCTACACCGCCCCTGCCCATTGAAATGAATGGGCAGCGCTTCCAAAGCACATGAAAAGCAATTAGTAAGCACCGCAACACAGACGCTTTTAACCCTTTCTTCAGCTGCTAGCGGGGGTTAAAAGTGCCCCGCTAGCGGCCGAAAAGCACCACAAAAAATACGGTAAAGTGCCGCTAAAGCTAACAGAGCTTTACCGCTAACGGACCCCCGCCCCAGTGTCAAAGCAGCCTAAGGTATTTACTGGCAGAAAAAAAAAATGTTTTACTATCCAAAGTTAAAACAACAAGGGCAGAAGAATTAATAGATGGAAAGTTGAAAAAAATGACTGAAGGTCCGCTTTAAGGTAAGAAATAAATCAAATACCCACAGAGTATAGGATGACTTTAAAAGAAAACCTCTCGGAGGAAAACCTTGAAGATAAAAACCTTCTCTTATGTAGCAGACTTAAGGCAACTATCGATATATGTATCATTTGCACTTATTGTGGAATAAAAGGTTAACGTTGTATAAGGTCAAATGCCTACCTTTAAGGGAGCAGCACTGGAACAGCGAGATATGGGCATTATCATAAGATTTAACACAGAGAGTATACGTTTAATACTTGACAATCTTATCTGTGCCTGCTCACTTGTCACCGCTGAAGATAAATGTCTCCTCACTATTCTCCAGTTAAAATATTTTACCTGGACCACGGTGAAAAAAAAAAAAAAAGAAAGAAAGATATCTTTTGTTGTCTATCTCTTTTAAGATATATCCTCCCCCCATTTAAGGTCATTGAGTATTAACGCTGCCATTAAGCGCAGTCCTAGATTCTGCAAAATTCTGCAATAAGCAATGAACCGACAAGCAGCTGTAGACCTTATGATGCATCAGATGTGCCATGTCCTATCATGTCAGCTTAAAATAGCACTCACTTTACCAAGGCTCAGCAATGTAACCAACAGTGGATGTTTTTTTTTTTTTTTTTTTCTTTCAGTACAAAACATAA
>JAQSEC010001301.1:0-13143 GCA_028564925.1 Lithobates sylvaticus | reverse complement strand
CACTTGCTTACTGTGCACTTAAACACCCTTCCTGCCCAGACCAATTTTCAGCTTTCAGTGCTCTCGCACTTTCAGTGACAATTGCGCGGTCATGCAATGCTGTAACCAAATTATTTTTTTATCATTTTGTTCGCACAAATAGAGCTTTAGTTTGGTGGTATTTATTCGCGACTCCGTTTTTAATTTTTTGCGATATAAGCGAAAACATAGCGGAAATTTCGAAAAAAAACAATATATTTTCTCCTTTCTTTTTTAAAAGAAATCCAATAAAATCAAATTTTGTCATAAATTTAAGCCAAAATGTATTCAGCTACATGTTTTTTGTAAAAAAAATTTCGTTAAGTGTATAATAATTGGTTCGCGTGATCACGGACATATGTACGCAAATGATCATGTACAGATGTGTGCAGGTGATCACGGACATATGTGTGCAGATAATCATTGGCACATGTTATTTTACTGGGACATATGTGAGGGACATGTGTTTTTATTATTTGGGGACATGTGTGTTTTGGGGACATGTGTGTTTTTACTGTGGGGACACTACACTGGTGATCAGTGAGTAAAAAACTGTAAAAAAAAACAGCTAATACTCACTGATCACCAGCCGGCTGCAGCGATCCGCTCTCCTCTCCTCACCGACGACTTCCGTGTGAGGAGAGGAGGGCCGATTGCCTAGCAATCGGCTGTTTGTTTACATCACATGACGGCTGTGATTCGACATGGCCGTCATGTGATCAGGAGGGCCAATCACCGAGCCCTCCTGCCGATCCGAGATGTGCCGTGTCCGGGTGACACGGCCGCATCGGGATCGCGCCGCTGCGCGGGCACGCGCGCGCGCAATCACTCTACTTCTGAAGGACGTTCCGGAACGTCCGATCAGAAGTAGACAGCTCCCACCCGGCCGTATATGTACATTGGCCGGGTGGGAAGTGTTTAAATACCCCTGACGAAGGCGTTTGAACCAGAAATGCATCGGGTACCGGAGACCAATATATACCGGAGAGTTACCACAATCTTTTTGTCATGCAAACCATGTAACCTGTTGTGTTTTTTCTCTTTTCTTTGTTAATTTTTTATTTTTTTTCTGTATATTTGTATAGTATTTTTTTTTCTATGATTCTTTTAACCATCGGTCACTTCATGATCGAACGATTTTATGTATACTTAATAATAAACTATATTTTCTAATTCATACATGTGTGGTTGTTGCCTACAAAGTCCCAACGAAGGGGATTCTTTTTTCTTGATATTCAATTAGGGATGTGGCAACAACACACTGGTCTGACATGGTGAAACCCTCTTTTTTGCTAATGCAAAAATTGGGCACAACTTTTATTTTAACTTGCATAGGTTGTTTACATTTCGCATGAGTAACTCTTCCTCTATAGTAACATTCCTTCTTCTTTTTATTGCAGGTAAACAATGGATTCCAAGCAGAAGCAACATTTTGTCGTTCTTGATAAAGGAGGAGTGCAGCCTGTCCAACATCTACAGAAGGCTACAGAAATTTTACGGAGAGGACATGACTATTCACAAGAGCAATGTCTTGACATTGGTGATGGTTGTCAGTGGTATCATCTCTGTAAACAGTCTGTAGATACTTTTTTAGCCACTTTCTTTTTGTGAGCCCAAGCTGGGTGGATGATGTACCCCCAGGGGGTGTCCTTCACACCTTGGACTCACAGGAATTAGGTTGGTCAACATTGGTCCTTCTTAAACCCCAACAGAATGCTGAGTCTGTGGGCAACAGGGCTTTTTTTTTTTTTTTTAAAACAACTTTTGGCTAATAATTGCTCTTTTAGATAAAGCTGGAGTTCGGTTGCAAAACAATTTAATAAAATGTTGACAACTGCCACGCTCTGGTAAGGATTCTGTGAGGTAAATTTACTAAAGCTAGAGAGCACAAAATCTGTAGCAGCTGTCCATGGTAGCCAATCAGCTTCTAACTTCAGCTCGTTCACTTACGCATTAAGAAAAAAACTGGAAGCTGATTGGTTTCTATGCACAGCTGCACCAGATTTTGCACTCTCCAGTTTTAGTAAATCAACCCCGGTATCACAAGAAACAAGATGGCTGTTCCATGTGAGACACTACATAGAGAAGAAGGCACAAGAACTTGTATTAGTCATCCTGCTCCTGCTCAAAAAATTCCAGAACCTTCTGGGTCTCAACTGTAAACAAAACATAAACTTTGCACGATACGTTGCGCATTAGCGATGTGACTTTCAGCGTCCTTATCATTCTCTTGGTGAGGCGGCAGCCCGGCGTCTGGGAAGAAAAGCGGCCATGGCGCGTACTGAGACAGAGCGTGTGATCTGCAATGCCATTTATTCAATAACCTTCACACAACGCAGAGATGAGATGCCTGTTTCATATTTGCATCTTGTACTTTGTTTTAGGTCAAGAATAAAGATCTTCACAGATCTTCTGCATGTTTGTTTGTGTTTTCCGCACCGCAGGAAGGTCATGGGGAGATGGGAATAAATTAAAGAGCAGCTCAGCAGTTTGGGACTCGACAGGGTAGTAGATGTGACAAATTACCTCCGTGACATTGGAGGCTGCTTAAAAAGGGACATTCGAAAGTTTGCTATCTGGAAATTGTAAGATATTAATCGAACTTTGTAAAATTATTTTATCTAGTATGTAACTAAAACTTTTTTTTCACCATATTTAATGGAAATTAACTTTCTATATTCTCCTGGGCCCCTAATGCATATCCCTAGTCAGGGTCCAGCAAAATGCGATAGGAGAGGTCTGTTATTTCTATTTGTTGACTCCTCTGGTCATGATAACAATTTAAAGGGAATGTACAGCATTTTTGTATATCACTTCTTTATTTATATTCAGGGCTAGAAAATGTATTTCTTTACATTTTTATTTAGATAATTATTGTAGCACCAACTGGTGCCCCTTTAAGCTGCCAGCCGCGCACTGTTGCTTACCCCTGCCATGACAAGGTGTAGGGAGAGGGAGAGGCGAGCACAGGAAAAGAGCAGAGATGACCGCAATCGGCTGCTGCTGCAGCCCAGACTAAGCTCAGCCCTGGCTACCCTGAGGACAGGGAGAAATCAGATTGGCCGCCACAAGGCCAGTAGAGTTAGGCAGAATAAAAATCCACCTCTGAGCTACAGAGAATGACCTGGGATCCATGTGCTGAGTGGGTATATGTGCCCATACCTCCTAACTTTTTGTGATAGGAACAAGGGACACCTATTAGAATTGTATCACAGTCAAACAAAATCTCCTGCGCTCAATAGTAGTGTGATGGCAATGGAAGAAGCCTGGAATTCATATGGCTCCCAGGAGTGGCGGCTGGTGATTTTTCGTTTGGGGGGGCGGCAAACAACCAAACCCCCCCCCCCCCCCACTGTCCACAGGCACTTACCCCATCTAGGTGGCTGGCATTGGTGGGAATCTGAGGACTGGTGAGGAGTGGCGTCGGGGACCGGGGGCCAATCGTTTTCTGGGGCCCTCCCCCCTACAAACAGCCCCCCCTGTGCATTTAATGGGCACAGTGGCTGCGTTTGATGAGAACAGTGGCTGCATTTGATGGCACAGTGGCTGCGTTTAATGGGCACAGTGGCTGCGTTTAATGGGCACAGTGGCTGCATTTGATGGGCACAGTGGCTGCATTTGATGGCACAGTGGCTGCGTGTTAGGGCACCGTGGCTGCGTTTGATGGACACCATGGCTGCATTTGATGGCACAGTGACTGCATTTGATGGGCACAGTGGCTGCGTTTAATGGGCACAGTGGCTGCATTTGATGGCACAGTGGCTGCGTTTAATGGGCACAGTGGCTGCATTTGATGGGCACAGTGCTGCATTTGATGGGCACAGTGGCTGCGTTTGGGTACAGTGGCTGCGTTTGACGGGCACAGTGGCTGCATTTGACAGGCACTGTGGCTGCGTTTGATGGGCACAGTGGCTTCGTTTGACGGGCACCGTGGCTGCGTTTGATGGGCACCATGGCTGCATTTGATGGCACAGTGGCTGCGTTTGACAGGCACAGTGGCTGCGTTTAATGGGCACAGTGGCTGCATTTGATGGGCACAGTGGCTACATTTGACGGGCACAGTTTCTGCATTTGGGCACAGTGGCTGCGTTTGACGGGCACCGTGGCTGCATTTTAGGGCACCGTGGCTGCGTTTGATGGGCACCATGGCTGCGTTTGATGGCACAGTGACTGCGTTTAATGGGCACAGTGGCTGCATTTATGGGCACAGTGGCTGCATTTGATGGGCACAGTGGCTGCATTTGAAGGGCACAGTTTCTGCATTTGGGCACAGTGGCTGCGTTTGACAGGCACAGTGGCTGCGTTTGACGGGCACTAGTGGCTGCGTTTGATGGGCACAGTGGCTGCATTTGATGGGCACAGTGGCTGCGTTTGATGGGCACAGTGGCTGCGTTTTAGGGCACAATGTGGCTGCATTTGATGGGCACTATGGCTGCGTTTGATGGCACATGAGCACAGTGGCTGCATTTGATGGGCATAGTGGCTGCGTTTGACGAGCACAGTGGCTGCGTTTGATGGGCACAGTGGCTACATTTGATGGCACAGTGGCTGTGTTTTAGGACACCGTGGCTGCGTTTTAGGGCATCATGGCTGCGTTTGATAGGCACAGTGGCTGCGTTTAATGGGCACAGTGGCTGCGTTTGGCAGGCACAGTGGCTGTGTTTAATGGGCACAGTGGCTGCATTTGATGGGCACATTGGCTGCATTTGAGCCACGCAGTCTGAAGATGGCAGACGTGGGTGGAGCCGAGCTCGTTTTTCAGCCACGGCCGTGGCGTGCTATGAATGCTGGGGCGGCCGTGGCCTCTGACATCACTGGTTGCTAGGTGCCGGGCGGGCGGCGATTCTAGCAACCAGTGCAGTCAAGTGGCGTGCCACCGCTTCGGCGGCTCAGCGCCTCTTCTCTGTGGCAGCTTACAGAGCTGGGGTGCGCACCCGCCTAGGATCGGCCATGCTCACCGGGCCCCACTCGGCTGCGGGCCCCATTCTGCCCACGTGGGTCACTATGGCGGTAGTTCCTCCACTGGCCCCTGCCCTCATGGAGCTTACAATCTAAAGTTCCTAATTCACATTCATACATACACATACTAGGGACAATTTAGACAGGGGGCAATTAACCTACCAGCATGCCTTTGGAGTGTGGGAGGAAATTGGAGCACCCAGTACCCACGCAGGCACAAGGAGAACATGCAGACTCTATGCAGGGTAGTGCCTTGGTTGAGATTCAAACTGACAACCCTAGTGGAAGTGCTAACCACTTAGACACTGTGCTGCCATTAGATCTTTTTCATTTTTTTTTTTTATTCTCAACTATAACCTTTTCACCTTTTGTTGATGTCGTCTTCAGATTATACCCATGTCAGAAAGTATTATTTTACAAAAAGAGTGACTGATACTTGAAACAGCTGAAGTAGTGAGTCATTCAACATTAAGTGAATTTACACATGCTTGAGAAAAATATTGCTCTATATTCAGACTAAAAGGTTTTAAAAAAAGGGCTTGATGGACCACTTCGTCTTTTTCTGCCACAGGTCTTCTATGGTTCCATGTCTGTACAGCTACTACTCCATGTGCAGATGACATATGGGGTGGATTTAGTAAAATTTGGTTAGTGATTTAAAGTTATTGCTTTAAATCAAGAAACAAACAGGTGTTTAACTTCCATCTGGCTGAATAGTTAAAGGGAGTGCCATTCCACGATATTCATTAACTTACGTGAACAATTACTTTGTGGTGTAACAAATCAACCCCAAAAAATTCTGGAACCATTGTTGGGGCAATCCTTTCACCTCCTGATCCTGTTTTCATGAGATAAGACATATACCGGCTCTATTCGGCAAATAATCTGCCCTATTTGTGATATATACATATAACAGCAAAATTACACTGCAGACACATTAGAGCAGCCATTCTCAATCAGGGTTCTGTGGAACCCTAGGGTTCCTCCTTGGTTGGCTAGGGGTTCCTTGAGCTGTGGCTTAATGACCTCCCATCTGATGGGATCTTCATAGTTCCAGGTCCAACACCACTTGGCAGAGCCAGTGAAGATGACATTTTTATCACCACTGCAAGTGGAGCATGACCTGACCTCCACCTGTGTAAGGGGTGCTTTTCCAATAACCCCTGATAGACTAATCCACGGGGGATCCCTGAGACATGAATATTATTTCAAGGGTTCCTCTGGGGTAAAAATGTTGTGAAAGGCAGCATTAGAGAATGAACATTATGATTTGGAACTGTGTTATAAAGGACTAAACCTGAGAGTGCAAAATCTGGTGCTGCTGTGCATGGTAGCCAATCAATAAATCCTGCATAATATGAATAATAATAATTTATATTTTATTATACAAAATGTAAAACAAAACTGCAAAACCATAAAAATAAAATGGACCTATATAGTATATTAAAAGAAAAAGTAAATATTATACAAAATGTAAAAAAAAAACCTTAGGAAACAAAAAATAGACTGGCACTATATGGTATAATAATAAATATATATTTTATGATACACAATATAAAAAACTTCCAAAACCGTAAAAACAAGCTGGACCTATACAATATAAACCCCACATATATTTTGTTATACCAGATGTAACAAAAAAATTCCACAACCATAAAAATAGACTGGACCTATACAGCATATTAAAAATGTATATTTTATTATACAAAATGTTAAAAATCTCCAAAACCATAAAAAGAAGCTAGACCTATACACTACAGGCATATCCCACTTTTAGGTACACAGATGCACAAATACACAAGTACAGGGCATGTATGTAAAATGAAAATGTACTTAAAGTGAAGCAATACCTTTTTTCACTTCTCAATGCATGTACTGCATTGCCATAGTCATTTACAGGCATAACTGATTGCCTGCAATCTGGCCGACCCCAAAATCAGATAAACCGGGAGCAGTGCCATGCCAAGCTGACCGAGATTTTCCATAGACGCCAATGTTAAAAATCAGCAGCAGTAGACATGTGCACAACAAAAAAATGTGTTTATTTTTGTTTCGTTTTTTTCGTTTCCGTTGATTCGTAACGATTCGTAAATTCGTAAGTCGTCCGTGTTCGTATTCGTAACGATTCGTATTTTCGTAAGAGTTATTTTTTCGTTGATGCGTTTTTCCGTTAGTTTAATTTTCGTTTATTCGTTTATTCGAAATTCGGACGCATTCGTATTTATTCGTACATTCGTAACATTTGTAACATTCGTAACATTCGTAGATTCGTATTCGGAGCATAATTAATAATTTTATGTAATGTGTATGCTATTATTACATTTTAAGAGACACGGAAAATTACGAATCGAAAAAAAAAGTAACGAATGTACGAAATTTTTCGTTCAATCCATTCGAAGCACGTTAAGCAACGCCATTGTAAGAGACACAGAAAATTAAGATTCGAAAAAAAAAAAAAAAAAAAAAGTTACGAATGTACGAATTTTTTTGTTCAATCCATTCGAAGCTCGTTAAGCAACGCCATTGTAAGAGACACGGAAAATTACGATACGAAAAAAAAAAGTTACGAATGTACAAATTTTTTCGTTCAATCTATTCGAAGCACGTTAAGCAGCGCCATTGTAAGGGACACGGAAAATTACCAATTCAACAAAAAAAAAAGTTACGAATGTACGAATTTTTTCGTTCATTTTCATTTTCGTTGTTCCTGTTTTTGTTTTTCGGATTTTCTTTATTCGTACATTCGTTGTTTCTAATTAGTTTTTTTCGGATTTTCGTTATTTTCGGATTCGTTCGATTCGAACGATTCGTTATTCGTTAAAATTTTTTGCGAATCGTTCGTTCATACGAAAAACAAAAAAAAACGAAACGAATTGCACATGTCTAAGGAGCAGTGCCATGTCAAGCTGGTCAAGATTTGAGTGTATGTAAAATGAAGTTACTTAAAGTGGGGTATGCCTGTATATAGCCAGTCATAACCCCGCCATATATCATATCATATATCATATCTAACGATGCTATCATCAGCATCGATAATTTGTGCCCATACAGTTGTGGGGGTGGGGTGGGGTTTAGGCTCAACCTACGCGTTTCTCAGACCATCGATTCATCAGGAGTTGTAGTATGCTTATTCCAGTTTTAAATACTAGAAGTCTAAAATAATAATACATTGAAAATAGATTGAACTCAGATCTCGAGACACATATTGGTTGCCATCATCCCCAAATAAGTATAACGAGGAAACCTCAAAAAGGTGGGATTATACCGGCAACAAGATAAACCATATAGGCTACATAGGATAATTTTATAGATTTATTATCAAAATACAAAGACATAAAAAATAATGAGATAGTTCTTTAAAAACAGTAGGACAAGTGATACAAAATGATATGCATATCTGCGATTGGTGAGGGTGTAGAATTCCGACGCGTTTCCAAGAGGCTAAATTGTGCCTGTCTTCCTCAGGGAATTGTAGTCACCATCTACAGAATATCAAAACGTGTCACTTATATAAAAGAACAAAGCAAAAATGTTCCCCCACCCCAGTGTAACGTGGGGTGGAGAGTTGTACATTGCATGTAAATATGAACAAATATTCAATATATATCCATAATAAATTTTGAAACATGCACTTACATAGTCAAATATTGCATATATAGCATTGCATCCCATTCACTTTCCGAGAAGAAGAGACGTCCAAAGGTTGGCAAGAAGTAATGGCCGCATTCCCATACTCTCTACAAGACGGTACAAGTAAAAAGATTCCATATATCTAATGGCGCAAAAACCTAGAAAACCACCCATGGAGAGAGAGGAATAATATCTTAGAGCCTGGATATGAGGAAGGAGAAGAAAGAAAGAGTGTGGTGATCTGGGGAGAATCTCCCCAAGATACCAAATTATCTCTCTCATAAAAGAATTGCTTACCCAGGAGTCCATGGTCCAAGGGTTCAACCAGCAAAAGACGTTCCAGGAAAAGGATCCTAAAGGAGTCCTAGGTGGAGAGTGATGCACACAGCTCAATGCTGTGAGGCGGAATGACGCCATATACCGTCTCTGGCGTCCTTAAATAGGTGGGATAGAACTCTGTCCCGCCCTAGTGGGTGTGTTGGGATGACGTCAGACGCAAGGGCGTCCCGCGTCATCGCCTCCAGTCCCGCCCATTGGGCTGGATCCTCTTCCTGATGGAAGGTAGGGGAAGGGGAAATCAGCTGACATGGGCGGTTTACCAATGTGTGTGCCGCCTACTGCATCTCATTAGGCGTCAGCCACAAGGCGTCATAGGACGCCTCTGCCCATACAGCACAATCGCAGGGTGCGATGTGCGCATGCGCGGAGTGGGAAGCTTAGCCAAAGACAGTCTGTCTATGGCGCCGGCGCCCAGCATGGAACTGCGCATGCGCAATGTGATCTGCATGGACAGAATTGTGGATAGCGCCAAGAGCGCAAGTGGCCACACATGGAAACGCCATCCCCTATGTCCCAAACTGGACACAGAGAATGGCGCCTCGGGAGAATCAGCCACTGGGAAAGGGTGTCCCCCAAAATACGGAAAGAATCCCGTGCAAAAATGGGGGATATACACTGGGAGGGAGTTGATTGTTGTATAGAAGGGGAAGAAAGCCTCCCTACAATTCCATTACGCCAGAGCCCAGTCGGGGCCCAGGTATGTGGATGGGAGGAGATACCCCATCCCCCACTAAGGCAACAATAGGGACTAAAACCACTGGCAAAAAATGTATCTGGGAATCAGAGAATAAATTTCCTAATTACCCAAATAAATATTACCCCAAAGGATCCAAAATGACCTCCAAGCCATCGTAGATGGAATATGAAGGGACTACCCCCCTAAAAAGAAATCCCGCGATGCCCCTCATCACGGTGTAGAGGGATCATGGGTCAATTGGGGTTAGGCTGCCAGGTAGAGAGTGGTGGGAGGGCACTAAAAATCTGCCAAGTATGGAACATCCGTAAAGGATATTCTCGGTGAGTAAAAACCCCCTGGATGCAAGGCTATTTACAATTGAAAAATCAAACAAACATATTTGTACAAATGTTGTCCATTTATGGACCAATAAACAAAACCAAAAAACTGAACTATTCACTTAACCTAGTAACCCACTTCAAGAAAGAGCAAAGAGAGTGGAGGGAGAACACCCCAATAGATGGGAGACCTACAAATGAAGAAAACGAGACAAGATAGGTGGTCCTGTAAATATAAGATTATTATTATATGAAGACCAAGTAAAGGAGGGCTGACAATTTAGTCAGTTTTCCCTGAACTATAGCCATCCAAGAATGGTCTAAAACTTTCCACCTCGTTTAAGCCTGGTGGAGTGGTTGCCTTCAAAGTTCTAATCCAACGCATTTCTCGTTGGAGAAGAACTTTGTTCCAATCTCCTCCTCTGATTGGAATGTGTAATCTGTCAAGAACTGTGAAGTTGACTTTCGGCAATCTATAATTGTGTTTCTTGGCTATATGACGCCCCAAAGGCAAATATAGATTGCAGATCTTCATATCATGCATGTGTTTTTCAACTCTCTTACAGAATTTCTGTCTAGTTTTGCCTACATAAAAGGAACCACACTGACACTGCATGAGGTACACCACCCCCTGAGTCTGGCAGGAGGCATAATGTCTCAGGGAGAAGTCTACCCCATTTGGCAGCGTCAGTGTGGTTCTCTGGCCAATGACTGAACATTGAGCACAGTTTCCACATGGAAAAGTTCCAAAGTTCTTACAGGGATCCTTCCTAGAGATTCCCTTGTATTCACTTTGTGTGACTAGATTGCCAATTGAAACGGTTTTCCTATAGGAAATCAAAGGGCGGGGTGAGACCAAGGTACCTACAACTGGATCATCTGTGAGGATTGACCAATTCTTGTTAATAATTTTGCGAATCCTCTCATGTTCATTTGAGAATCGCAGTATAATACGAGTATTTTCATCAACATTCTTTTTCTTCTTTTTAAAAAGAAGATCTCTCCTAGTAAGAGCCTTGACCCTATTGAAAGCCTTTTTGAGGCATGTTTTAGTATAGCCTCTATCTAGTAATCTTAGGGTGAGTCCATCACTTTCTCTTTGGAAGTCCTCTTCCTTCGTACAATTCCTCTTAATTCGGAGGAATTGACTGAAGGGAATGGATCGTTTTAGTGGCAATGGATGGAAACTGTCCGCGTGAAGCAGGGTGTTGCCAGCAGTTTCCTTCCGAAACAACCTACTGGTTAAATTTCCATTAGGTGCTTTTTTGATACAAATATCTAAAAAGTGGGTCTCATTATGATTAAAGCTCATAGTGAAGAACAAGTTGTAGGCATTGTTATTCATAAGTTCCAAACATTCTGTTAGCTGTCTCTCTGATCCGTCCCAAATGATAAAAACATCGTCGACGCATGTTCACTGGTCAAAAAGTCTTTTTCCCACTCCCCCAGGTACAGATTCGCATATGAGGGCGCGCAGCACGTCCCCATAGCTACTCCCTGTACCTGGAGGTAGTGGGAATTTTTGAAAACAAAAACGTTGTGTCGGAGAATGAAATCCAACATTTGAACAATAAAGGAATTGAATTTCCAATCTGTAGTGGCTCTCTGTTTTAGAACCTTATCCACTGCCTTAATACCTAAGTCGTGTGGAATGCTATTATAAAGCGATTCCACATCAATGGTCACTAGGATTGCTGTTTCGGGGATAGTTAACTCTTCGATGATCTGCAGAAGATGAATGGTATCCTTAGTGTAGGACGGTAGATCCATGACGTGGGGTCTCAGGTGGTCATCAATGACCTGACTGATTCCCTCCGTGATGGATCCATTGCCCGACACTATGGGCCTTCCCGGTGGATTTTGAAGATTTTTATGCACTTTGGGGAGGGCATATAGAGTGGGTAATCTGGGATATCTAGTTCTAATGAATTCCCAGATTTCTCGAGTAATTGTTCCCACACTGAAGGACTCATCAACCAATGCATAAAAATCTTGATTGTATTTGTCCACCAATGAAGGGGAAATTGATTTGTAACAATTAAGGTCGTTGAGTATTTTAAGGACCATATTTTCATAATCGACATTATTCATGATAACGATATTTCCCCCCTTGTCTGAACTTTTGATTGTAATATCAAAGTTATAATAATACATTTGAAAATATACAAATAGACAATAAGTGTACATATAGAAATGTAGTATAACACTTATATAAATGTATGTGTGGTAAGTGAGGTGGGACTAACTAATAGTGACGGGCAGCTTTTATTCAAGCACGGCTGCATCTGCTTAAAAACTGTTAGCTAGAGTTGGCTTTAATTTATTTACTGCTTACTTAACCACTTTAATACCGGGCACTTTCACCCCTTCCTGCCCAGGCCAATTTTCAGGTTTCCGCACTGTCGCATTTTGAATGACAATTGCGCGGTCATGTAACACTCATGTAAGGTATCTATTTACTCGTCATAACATCATCTTTCACCTTATACAAAAAAATGGGCTAACTTTAATTTTTTTTTTTTTATTCACGAAAGTGTATTTGTTCCAAAAAAATTGTGTTTGAAAGACCGCTGCGCAAATACAGTGTGAGATAAAATATTGCAACGACCACCATTTTATTCGCTAGGGTCTCTGCTAAAAAAAATATATATAATGTTTGGAGGTTCTAAGGATGTTCGAGCAAAAAATACAGATTTTAACTTGTAAGCAACAGGTGTCAGAAAAAGGCCTTGTCCTTAACCACTTGCTTACTGGGCACTTAAACCCCCTTCCTGCCCAGACCAATTTTCAGCTTTCAGCACTGTCTTTGAATGACAATTGCGCGGTCATGCTACAGTTTACCCAAATTAAATTTTTATAATTTTTTTTTCCACACGGATAGAGATTTCTTTTGGAGGTATTTAATTGCTGCTGGGTTTTTTATTTTTTGCTAAATAAAACAAAAAGGGACCGAAATTTTGAAAACAAAACTGTTTTTATAGTTTGTTATAAAATTTTGAAAACATGTAATTTTTCTCCTTCACTGATGTGCGCTGATGAGGCTGCACTGATGGGCACTGATAGGCTGTGCTGATGGGCGCTGATAGGCAGCACTGATGGGCACTGATAGGCAGCACTGATAAGGCGGCACTAATGGGCACTGATAGGTGGCACTGATAAGCACTGATGAGGTGGCACTAATGG
>JAQSEC010000827.1:0-12878 GCA_028564925.1 Lithobates sylvaticus | reverse complement strand
CATGCCTTTTTTTTTTTAAACCTGTTAAATCGATGGGTTTACTTCCGCTTTAAGCTGCCTCTGGTAGGTGGGAACGGGGCAACTTCCCCTTTTGCCCCCCCCCCCCTCTAAATCCAGCACTGTTTGTGATCAGAGTTTTTCAAAGTTTACACTCCCAGGCCAGACAATGATATGACTCTGTTAACTTGGCAATAACCAGCAGGACTGAGATCTAAAACACAGCTCAGCAAAGCTGGCCCTCCTACAATCAGCACAAATAAAAACTCAAGTGTGTTTCTTTAGTGCTACGTTTGTGCTGTTTTGTGCTGTAAAAATTTACATTTGTGCTGCTTTTATTTTTAAGATATTAGCAATTGTTTTTTCCAGACTATGACATCACCTAGCCCCCCTACAACAGCCAAAAGGCACGAAACTGGTCTCATTGGTTAGTGCTACGTTTGTGCTGTTTTGTGCTGCTAAAATTTCTGTTCTATCTTTTGTCGTTTTTGCGTTATTAATGATTTATTAAAGGTCACCAAAGGTCACGTAGCCCCCCTACAACACCCAAATGACACAAAACTGGTCTCGTTGGTTAGTGCTACGTTTGTGCTGTTTTGTGCTGCTAAAATTTCCGTTCTATCTTTTGTAGTTTTTGCGTTATTAATGATTTATTAAAGGTCACCAAAGGTCACGTAGCCCACCTACAACACCCAAATGACACAAAACTGGTCTCGTTGGTCAGTGCTACGTTTGTGCTGTTTTGTGCTTTTTTTTTGCATTAAAATTTCCGTTCTATCTTTTGTAGTTTTTGCGTTATTAATGATTTATTAAAGGTCACCAAAGGTCACTCAGCCCCCCTACAACATCCAAATGACACAAAACTGGTCTCGTTGGTTAGTGCTGTTTTGTGCTGCTAAAATTTTTATTTCTGCTGTTATGGTTTTTAAGTTATAACAGTTTATTTATTTTTTTCAAACCCCACTCACTTTTCCGCCCTACAATCAGCACAAATAAAAACTCAAGTGTGTTTCTTTAGTGCTATGTTTGTGCTGTTTTGTGCCATAAAAATTTACATTTGTGCTGCTTTTATTTTTAAGATATTAGCTTTTTTTTTTTTTCTAGACTATGACATCACCTAGCCCCCCTATAACAGCCAAATGGCACAAAACTGGTCTCATTGGTTAGTGCTACGTTTGTGCTGTTTTGTGCTGCTAAAATTTCCGTTCTATCTTTTATCATTTTTGTGTTATTAATTATTTATTAACCACTTAAGCCCCAGACCAATTTGCAGCCAAAGGACCAGGCCCCTTTTTGCGATTCGGCTCTGCGTCGCTTTAACTGACAATTGTGCGGTCGTGCGACGTGGTTCCCAAACAAAAATTGGCGTCCTTTTTTCCCACAAATAGAGCTTTCTTTTGGTGGTATTTGATCACCTCTGTGGTTTTTATTTTTTTGCGCTATAAACAAAAAACACATTATTTTTTACTTTTTGCTATAATAAATATTTCCCAAAAATGTATAGGTATCCCTGTGGCGATCGAGTCCGCGGGACCCGCGAACCGCCTCGCGGAGCTTGCGACGGACACGCACGCGAATGGCACGGCAAATTCAAAGGGACGTACCTGTACGCCCATATGCCTGTCCGTGCCATTCTGCCGACGTATATGTACATGCGGCGGTGGTAATGTCGTTAATAAATGCTTTTTACGGTTTATGTTCATTTAAGTTTATTTGTTAATAAAGATGCTCCTACAGCCAATTTTTCACTCCATTTATGGTGTGGTCTCCATTAATGGGATTTAATGGTACGGGCGGGAGGGTTGGTCTGGCAATTATTGGCTCTACAATGGTCATGCCTTTACCAGGGTACAGTATGAAGTGCAGTGCCCGTTACAGTGGGAGGAGCATTACATTAAGGAAACCCAAGCTGAGTATAGGATCTGTATGTAAGATTTAATAACGAGGTGTAAAGTCAGTGTGGTTTGGCAACATATAACGCACAATATCTCCGAAACCAAAGCGGCACAAAAGTTTATTTTTGCGGCACAAACCAGCACACATGCGGCACAAACGAATGGTGCGTTTGTTTTTAAAATTCAACAACATGGGTTGCAAAGTGCGCGGGTTTAAGCAACTATAACGCACAATATCTCCGAAATCAAAGCGGCACAAGCGTTTTTTTTTGCAGCACAAACCAGCACAAATGCGGCACAAACGAATGGCGTGTTTGTTTTTAAAATTCAGCAACATGGGGTGTAAAGTAGCAGGGTTTCAGCAACTATAACGCACAATATCTCAGAAACTGAACCGGCACAAACGCTCATTTTTGCGGCACAAATCAGCACAAATGCGGCACACATGAATATGGGGGTGCCAACTTCACACAGCTAGTGCCAGCTCATCTGCCACCAGCCGGTTCTGCTGCCACATCCACCTGCTGACTGCTGCCACCACGCAGTCTACTGGACTGATCACAGGCACTCATACCTCGATGTGCTCCCATGGCTGCTGTCTAACCAGGAGCTCGCTAACTAGGTACGTGACAGGAGGGCGGGGTGATGTCATCGTCTGGAAAAAAAAATAATTGCTATTATTTTAAAAATAAAAGCAGCATAATTTTTTTTTTATGACACAAAAAAGCACAAACGTAGCACTAACAAATTGTATGTTTGTTTTTAAGATTTAATAACATGGGGTGCAAAATGGGTGGGGTGTTATCAAATATAAACAAGCTGTTATAACTTAAAAACCATAACAGCACAAATAAAAATGTTAGCAGCACAAACCAGCACAAACGTAGCACTAACCAACGAGACCAGTTTCGTGTGATTTGGATGTTGTATGGTGGCTGAGTGACCTTTAATAAATCATTAATAACGCAAAAACGACAAAAGATAGAACGGAAATTTTAGCAGCACAAAACAGCACAAACGTAGCACTTACCAACGAGACCAGTTTTGTGTCATTTGGATGTTGTAGGGGGGCTGAGTGACCTTTGGTGACCTTTAATAAATCATTAATAACGCAAAAACGACAAAAGATAGAACAGAAATTTTAGCAGCACAAACAGCACAAACGTAGCACTAACCAATGAGACCAGTTTCGTGCCTTTTGGCTGTTGTAGGGGGGCTAGGTGATGTCATAGTCTGGAAAAAACAATTGCTAATATCTTAAAAATAAAAGCAGCACAAATGTAAATTTTTACAGCACAAAACAGCACAAACGTAGCACTAAAGAAACACACTTGAGTTTTTATTTGTGCTGATTGTAGGGGGGCCAGCTTCGCTGAGCTATAAAACACACACAGATGCACAGATTATTTTCCTGCGGCAAGGTTAATTAACTGTAGAATTGGGATGTGCTCTTTGAATCCTGCCCATCAGTGCTGAGAATAACCAGCAACAGGGCATTTTGTTTTTTTCTCTCCATCCTGCTTGAGTGACAGTGCATTGATTTGCTGTGGGGAAGGACCCACTACTAGCAACCAGCCAGGAGGAGTTTTTGGGTTCCTGGCTATTCTTAGGCCTGCCAACCACCCCAGGTTACAGAGGACACTGTTATTTGCTGTTATGCAGCTTGGAAAAGAAAAAGACAGCTGGAAGCTGCTTGGAAACTGTGGGAGATGTAGTCCCCAGGAGAAAGCCTCTATCAAAGTAAGTACTAGAAGGGACTGAATCCAGGGCGTGGCACAGTCTAATGTAAGATATAAGAGGTGGCCAGAGACTGGGCTGCTGAGTTGGAGGACCACCTGTCGTGAGTCAGGGAGAGATTGGGATGCCATACATGCACAGAGGGTAAAGAGACCCAGTGAACTGAATGAAAGGGGTGTCATTAGTTCTGTGAGAGATTGCCAATGCCAGGTCCTGAGTCTGTGCTTACGTCACCAGTTCCATGAGTAGTCCTGGGCCATCGCCAGTGCCACTGGTTCATGCACAAGGCCTATGTGCCCTCTTTTGTTCTTTCGTGTAAAGGATTAATTAATATAACATGTATTTTTTTGTAGCACCCTCAAGTTTGCTGGAATCTATTTTTTTGTGTAGTGTAGGTAAATTGTTAGGCTTGGCTGGCAGCCAAGCCTGTGTTTTTCTGGGTCAGGGGTTTGAGTGACTCAGGGAGGGCTGGATGACTCACAGGCAGCATCTCTGAGACCTTACCGCTACTTCCTGAACTTGATTGAAACTTCTAGAAGAATGGGAGTGGAGGTGAGGAGGAGCTGCCTGGAGTATTTATGAGGGCCCTGACCAATCCCCAACAGCAGGCCCCCTCAAATACTCTGGGTCAGCCCAGCTGGGGGAGTGGAGTTCTGGTGGAAGTTGGAGATGGAGTGTTAGGCTGTCAATGGCCCTTGAGGGTGCCCCCTAATCGGGTGTGGAAGGGACCCTCTTTGCAACTTGCAGAGGTGTTCTGACAGGAGGCACGGGAGCATGAGAAGGAAAGCAAGAGAACACTGCCAGGCAAATATCAAGGGAGGAAGACAGCCAGGTGGGCTGGTGAGTGTTATGCCGCATACTCACGAGCGGAATTTCCGTTGGAAGATTTTTCCAACGGAAATTCCGCTTGTGTGTACGCGGCATAACACTCACCAGCCCACCTAGCTGTCTTCCGATTTTTTTTTCCGTTGGAATTCTGCTCAAGCTTGGCTTGCATACACACGTTCACACAAAAGTTCACTTAACTTTCGCCCGTCAAGAACGCGGTGACGTACAACACTACAACAAGCCTAGAAAATTAAGTTCAATGCTTCCGAGCATTTGTCGAATTGTTTCCAAACATGCGTAGGAATTTTGCATGTCGGAATTGGTACAGACGATCGGAGTTTCCGATCTGAACTTTTTCTGACCGAAAAATTGAGAACATGCTCTCAATCTTTTGCTGGGCTGGAATTCCGCCAGCAAAAGTCCGATGGAGCATACACACGGTCACATTTTTGGACCAAAAGCTTTCATCAGACTTTTGCTGGTGGAATTTCCGCTCGTGTGTATGGGGCATTACAGTCGGGGAGGACTGAGAGGCATGCTTTAAAGGACTGAGGAGAGCAGTCTGGGATGGATGCAGGGTCAGTCTGGGAGGACTGTGGAAGAGTAGTCAGGAGGGCTAGTGAAAGGGGCAGCTGCAGTCAGGTGGGCTGGCAGTGCCTGAAGAAGTGGTGCTGGGATCAGTAGCCACAGGAGGACAACTGGGCACTAGGACTTTGCTACACAAACAAGGGGCCCATGGTCCATGCCTGAAAAGGGCATTTTCTATCAATTTTACTGAGCCCTATAGTCAGTCTTCTAATAGTGTGCCAGCTGGTCCTAGGAGTATAGTGCTGCAATTAAGATTTATGCAGGAGGCAGAGGAGAAGTGTATATATGGACTCTACATAAATGTGTCCCTGAAGAGTTCTTTGCTGAAAGTCAAGTGGGCATCCCATAATATCCCTATCCCTATACAAGTTTATTCCCCTCAATAAAACATAAAAACAAAGCACTGGACTGATCTTCTGACTCAAGTGTGCTGTGAAGATGTGGTGTGCCTGGCTGTGCAGGGTGGGGGATCCCTTTACACTCGCGGATCCTTAGGAGGTGCGCAAGCAGTTTAGGTTTCTAAATTTGACAATCAGTACAAGCAGCCAGTCAGCTCTGCTGCAGCTCGTACTAACATGGGGCACGCTGAGAGGAGAGAGGAGAGTGACAAAGAGATGAGCTCATCATTCAGTCTGCAGTAATAATGAAAGGTCTGCCAGTAATAATGAAAAGGTTTGGGCCCGAGACCGCTAGTTTTGCCCAAACCCATAGGAAGCTTTTTACATGGATAGCAAGCCACCAATTAGCTGGGGGGAAAGAATTCCCTGCCTGCAATGAGGGGTAGCTTCAGGTGTATACTGTGCAGCAGGCACACTACACACTGTAAAGCCCCATATACACACGCTCGGACAATCCGCGGACCAGGTCAGTCGGACTTTGTCCGACGTACTTTGTCCGATGTTGGCGTTGCGTACACACGGTCGGACTACGTTGTCGGAATATCCGGTCCGGAAGAACGTCGTGACGTAAGTCGTCGTCCACGAGATTACAAAAGGGAAGTTCAGCACCACGTCAGGCACCCGTTGGGCTCCTTCTGCTGATCCCGTGTTTATCGAGAGTTAGTGGAAGTTTGGTGACTTAAGATTCGCGCTTCTCAGTTTTCTGACTCAGATCGTTACTGCTCTTCAGTTTGTGCTTGTCGTGCGTATCTGTTTATTAGTGCGTGTAGTCAGTTCGCATTTGTTGGTCATTGCGGCCTATATCTTGATATAGGACGCTTTGATTTGCACTGCTTATTGTCTGCTCGTTGCTGGTATTCACTTCGTTCTTTCAGGCCTTGCTGTTTATCGGTGCTTTCTGTTTGTCCGTTCTGACCAGCCGACCTTTTGTGACCTTCTGAGCGATGTTTCCCGTGCGTACTCGTCGCCGAGTTCGTGCTGTACGCGGAATTGGTGTCGGGCTTTTAGCTTTGACCCAAGACCCGTCCATGAACAGAGTGACGAGGAGTATGTGGACCAAGAATTGGTTGCTTCAGCGTGACCAGTTCTCGCACATGCCTTTGCTTCGTGAGATCCGGGAGAATAATCCTGATGATTTCAGGAACTTTCTCAGGATGACGGACCCCGATTTTCACCGTCTTTTGGCTTTGCTGACCCCCTTTATCAGCCGGCAGGATACCTGCATGAGACAAGCCATTACTCCGGAGCAGAGGCTTGTTGCCACGTTGAGGTACTTGGCGACAGGGAGAAGTCTTCAGGATTTGAAGTTCTCTTCAGGTATCTCTCCCCAGGCCCTGGGAATCATTATTCCAGAGACCTGTTCTGCCATCATTCAGGTCCTGCAGGAGGACTATATTAAGGTAACATTTCTACTTTACTATTCCCTTCTATGTATGCTCTGTTTGCTAATGACTTGTATTTTTGACCTCCTTCCCTAATTACCATGATTGCAATATGTTCTAATATGCTGTGCCCCTTTTCTCCTTCATGCATTTTTCCCTTCACTTACCTCACCAGCATGCTCTTCTGCCCCAATAGACACCTATGGCCTAGTCACTTAAGCAATGTCTTTTGTCTGCTGCATAGTATTGTTTGCCCCAAAACACCCCCTAAAATATGCACAAATGTTTGCTGTGTGGTTTACTTCATGTAGAGCCCCCTTTTTTTGTTCTTTTGGTGGGGGGGGGGGGGGGCAAACTCATTAGGAACCCCCACCCCCAACTGCTCTGTCAGATGGTACCAATCCTTTATCTGCTGGCTTTCCCAAGGTCCATACACACTATATACCTACCTCTTTATAGTGCGCATCTTTAGGGATGAATTCAGCAAAGCATGTAGTGCAAGGGACTGCCTCCATACATTCCATTTCCTATTTTTTTGTCTTCTTTCCCTCCTATTAGCTTGCTTGGTAATTTAATAATGTCACACTGTGCCTGCCTTTTTTTGGGGGGGGGGGGGGTTGAAATGTTATTTGATCTTTCCTGTGGCCTGCCAATAGTGTTAAGTACAGAGGGTCTGGCCAAACTAGCCCACATTATTGAGCCATTTGCCAATCAATGAAGTGCAGAGGGTTAGCTGTCCACCACCCCCCCCCCCAAAACCCCTAGTTATTGCCAATGGCCCATCAGAAGTGGGGGGATTGATGGGGGGGTGAGTAATCTGTGAAGGGGAGCCTCTACTTTTCTGTGCAAATACTTTCCAGCCTCCAATTTTAGACAATGCTCTTGTTCCAAGATGTTGATTGTCTAATCTGCTTGCAATGTTTAGGTGCAAAGTGACTAATTTTTTTTTTTCTTTCTTGTTTCACTCCACAGTTCCCTTCCACGCCACAGGAATGGCAGACTGTGGCCTCCCACTTTGCCAGCCGTTGGGACTTTCCTAACTGCGGAGGGGCAATTGATGGGAAACACGTCCGCATCGTCCCACCGCCCAACTCGGGGTCCTACTATTATAATTATAAAGGGTTTAATAGTGTAGTGATGTTGGCGGTGGTGTCGGCAACATACGAGTTTATGTATGTGGACGTGGGGATGAACGGCCGGATATCGGATGGTGGGGCCATTACGCACACGGAGTTCTACTGGCGTCTCCAAAGTGGCAGTCTGTGCTTGCCACCTCCAGAGGAGAATGCCGAAGGACTCCCCTTCGTCTTTGTCGCAGATGAAGCGTTTGCGTTGACTCCCCATGTGATGAGGCCGTTCCCGATGAGGACCCTCACCCCGGACCAGAGGGTCTTCAACTACAGGCTGTCCAGAGCCAGAAGAGTTGTGGAGAACGCTTTTGGCATCCTGGCCAGCCGCTTCCGCCTGTTCCTGACGGCATTTAACTTGGCGGAATACAAACTGAACCACATAGTTCTTGCCTGTTGCATATTGCACAACTTCCTCAAAAGACATAACAGGAACTATGTGGTGCCCGTTGGCCCAGATGTGGAGGGCCCTCCAAATGCCGAACTCACAGCCCTTCGAGTGGCACGTCCAGGCTTGCCCCCTCTAAATGCCCGTGTGGTCCGGGACCAATATATGCAGTACTTTGTGGGTAGGGGGGCCATTGCTCTGCCTGACGATGTGTGAGAGGCATTTTTTAATAAATCTGATATTTTAACCAACCTATGATTTCATGTCATTTCAGTCTTCTTTTTAGCTTATTTTACTTTGACATTTTTTCCCTTTGCCTTCGACAGTGGGAATGCACTTTCTGGGCAAAAGGAGGTAACAGTCTCTTCTTCCCAAAAAGATTATTCTCATGTTGTGTGTTTGCTACCTAATCTTTGGTCTAGAGAAGGTTTGTACTGCATAACTGACACCCAAAATACTCCTTTTCATCACCAGGTCTGACATGTGTGTATTCTCCAAAATGCTGTGCTCCGTGTTTTCGTACAAAGCACTGTGGGTGTCATTTACATAAGTCAAATCCGCTATGCTCTACAAGTGCATTGAAAAAGTTCCCCGGGAAAGAAAATTGGAGTGCAAAGTGGATTTGCCTTTAGTAAATAACACCCATTGCCCCCCATATCCTTTTCATTTTACATACATAATGCATTGTGTTTTTTAAATAAGGAAGCCACACATTTAGAAAAATAAAAAGTTTACTAGGAAAACATTCCCAAGTGCGTTTACAATCTTCACGCCAAAACTGACAACATCTTGGTTATTTACAACATTGTTTACAAACATTCCGCAATTGGTAAAACCAGGCATGGAGCAAAACAGAACCTAGGAACTTGGAAAGTTCAACTTTGTAAAGTGAAGACAAGATCAGACATGACTATATGTTCAAAGTGTGTTTGATCTTGCCTTCATCACATGGGGGGGTCACCCCCGAAAAGTGGAAATTTGGAACATGCACACAATTTGGGACTGAAAATGGTCATTAGATGGTAAAACACATGCCTAGAAGCTTCAAAAGTGCCATTTTCCATCATGGGGATGAATGGACGTTTTTTGGGGGTGCAACCCCTTCACCACAACCACTTTCGTAGTTCGTAAAGTGTTTGCACCCCAAAAAAACGTTGCCATTCATCCACCATGGTGGGAGCTAGCACATGTGGACACAATGTGTGCATGTTCCAAATTTCAGACAGTTTTTAAGTTGCAAATGTGTTCTGAAGCTGGCACAAATGTGTGTTAATTACTTGGTGCGTTTTCATATTTTTCCTAAAATATCAATGATGTTCTTCAATTTTTGTTGAACATCATTGATGTTTTGCTTTATGTAATCTAGATCTCTATTGCAGACCATTATCTCTCCGATGAGTACGTGGGCACTCTCTGTGGTAAAGTGCGATTTTTCTTCCACAACATCCACGTCACCTAAAAACCACAAACAAACAAAAATGGGGTGTTGGAAATGAGGCAGCCATACATGGATTAGCTTACCAGTAGCTGTGTTCTCCCACACTCACCTGTTGTGGTGACAATTTCTCCAAGTTCGATGATCTCTCCTTCCTCCTCCTCCTCCTCCTCTGCTTCTGCTCTTTCCCCTTTTTTGGTAGGTGTTGGTTTGGGGGTTTCCTCAGACGGCCCAAGTTTTCGCTCCCCTATGAGAATGTCCAAAAGGAAGATTTAGCAACACAAGCTATTGAGGGCAGAAATAGGAAATGACAAACATTGCTTGAAAGTGACGGACACTATTTTAGTTTGGCCAGTTACAAATGTCAACTACATGAATGAAGTCACTTTGTAAAGGTGCTAAACTGACTAGCTTTTTGGTAGAAGTTTGTGTGATGGAGACCCCCCTCTAGTATCCACTGGAGCACATGTGTGGAAAAGCATAATAAAAAGGGGGTTTGGGTGTCCCAGCACTAGTGCTCTAGAGTCCAGATGGGTAAACAGCTACTGAGTGACCTCTCCTTTACATTGAATAAATTGGCTTTACATTCTTGATGACATTTCTAGTGAGAACAAACTTCCTTTCCCCAAAAAAAAACAAACACCAAACATCGTATTATAAGTGGCCGAACGATCGAGGTTGCGTACGATCGAATGCACACACACACGACCATGACAGTGGCAGAAAGATCGAGGCTGAGTACGATCGAATGCACAGACGAACCTGAAAGTGGCCATTTTGGAATGTACAACTTGGTAAAAATCAAAACACAATGGAGCAGTATGCAAGCAAGAAATCAAACACAAAACACAACTACTTACTTTTTTGAAGAATTCTCTTGATCTTTCTGTACTGATCGGCCTCCCTCAGTTTCAGGTCTGACCAGCGTTTCCTGAGTTGCTCCTTGGATCGTTGTACCCCAAAATTATTGTACAGCCTTCTCACAACTTTAGACATGATCTTGGCCTTGCGGACATTGGGGTTGAGGTAAGGCCCATACTTCCCATCATAGTCGCTCCTCTTTAATATGTCCACCATCTCCAACATTTCTCCAAATGACATATTGGAGGCCTTGAATTTCAGGTTCCGGGATCGGGACGTTTCTGCCTCCGGACTTTCCTCGTCCTCCTCCTCGTTGGTGGGATATTTGTGGCGCACCTGCTGTGTCCCCGCCATGTGCTCTCCCCACTACGCCGTAAAGAGAAGGGGTGGGGGAATAGACGAGAAAGATCGTCAGGGGCGGGCGGAGTTTGAAGCATGCGCAGTGTATATAAAAACGTCACACGCCTGTGTCGTAGCCACGATCTGGGAGACGAGGGGAGAGAAAACTCACACGAGACGATCGCTACAAACGAAGGTACAATTTAACGTTGGTACATAACTAGCCTAGACTGATTTGAACTTGAGGCTTCTTTATGGAGAAGATTAGGAGAGTTTAGCCTGACATAATTTATAGGGTTTGGTGTGTTGTTGTGTCTTGCAGAGATTGATATGAAGGGATTCAACGACATGAGTTTTCTCCCCCTCTTCATTGCCAAATACAGGGATTTTCCCATATTGTGGCAGGGTATACACCCACATTACACCAACAAACCAAAGAGGCACGCAGCCCTGGAGGAACTTGTGGAATTTGTCAAGCCAAGGTTCCCCACGGCAACTGTTGATGATATTAGAAAGAAAATTGGCAGCCTGAGGAGTGCGTATATCAGGGAGAGGAAGAAGGTCGTGAAGTCTGAGGAAACTGCAACTTCAGCAGATGAGGTCTATGTCCCCAAGCTCTGGTACTATCAGAGTCTCCATTTTCTGAAGGACCAGGCTGATGTCACGGAGCCAACCTCAACTCCTCCTTCCACGCTTCCTTGCGCACAGCCCACCCCTGATGAGGCTTCGAGGAGCAACCTGGGCCTTCCAGTCTGGAAGAGGTGGAGGAGCCCAGCTTGTTCCAGGTATAGTAGTTTTGTTACCATTTATGGGAATAATGAATGATGTTCACTTAATTCAGGATCGCCAATTGCTTAGTTCCTAACGTGTTTGACATATCAACAGACAGTGGTGTGGGGAGACATTTGGGGCCAGAATCTAAACTGCTGGGCTGAGAATTGTATGGTTTTCTATTTGTAAACATTTTGCACCAGTCACTAGATGAGAATTGTGTGTGTTTGATGAACAAATAACTGAAACTATGTCCCTTTTTCCTACACAGGAAGACCTCAGCCAGGAGGTGGCTGTGGAAGGTGGCAGTCAGGAGGAGGCAGGGGTTAGTGGCAGCCACCAGTGGGTAGTGGCAGCCAAGAGGGGGCTAGGCCTCGGAGCCTGACTGACACCCAAACCCCTCCCCTCCGCCCTCCGTACAAAAGGGCGAGAAGGGGGGGTTATGCGGCACAGTCAGCGCTCCGGATGATCAGAGAGGCTTCAGACTCCCTACATGCCACACACCGCCGACGAGGAGACCTTTGGCTCGGTGGTTGTCACAAAAATGATGGGTATGGAGGTGGGGCAACGCAACATGTGTGAGGGGCTCATCCTCCATGTCCTAAATAAGGGTAGGGCTGGGGAGATGACCCCAGTCACACATGTTTGCCATAGTTACCATGCTCCGCCTCCTCCTCCTCCCTCCTCCTCCTTCTGCCACCCCACCAGCACGACAGCCACAGCGTGGAAGGAAGCGTGGAAGGAAGACCTGAGAGTGACGACCTGCAATCAGTCTGGTGTGAGAGAAGATGGAGCCTCTTGTAGTACCAGAGCCTGGGGACCTAGATGGCATCTGCTGCAGTTCCGGATACTTTGGACTTCACGACCAGATTGCACTCCCCTTAATATACGTACTCCTCAGGCCCCCAATTTTCTACGCTTGGACAATGATGGTTGCCGTGGGGGGCCAAGACTTTGCAAATTCCCCAAGTTTCACCATGGCTGCGTTCCTCTTTGGTTTGTTGGTGTGACCTAAATAAAGGTTTTTTTGATTTGAAATAATCATTGACTATTGTGTTTTACTTTGCTACAATGACAGTTTTTCTTTGAGTAGGCTGGTACATTTCACTAATCTAAAGTAGAATTAACAAGG
>JAQSEC010001544.1:0-38637 GCA_028564925.1 Lithobates sylvaticus | reverse complement strand
TATACGTCTAGAATAGACTTCCAGCAGAGGTAGTGAGTAGTCCCTAGTAGGGATGAGCCGAACACCCCCCTGTTCGGTTCGCACCAGAACCTGCGAACAGACCTAAAGCTCGTGTGAACTTTAGAACCCTATTAAAGTCTATGAGAGATAAGACCCGGGTCCCCAAACACTTTTTATGACAATAACTTGCATATTAGCTTTTAAAATTAGCACTTTTGATTTTGAACGTTCGAGTCCCATAGACTTTATATAGGCTTTTAAAATTAGCACTTAAGAGTTCTCCCATAGACTTTTACAGGGTGCTTGCGGCTTTTCGAATTTGAACAGGCGAACAGGCAATGTTCGAGTCGAACTGGAAGCTCATCCCTAGTCCCTAGTAAGTGGATTTGAACAGGCTTAGGACAAGCATAGACCTATACTCAGGCAGGGATGTTAAAACTTATTTTTGCATAAAAAAACTAATGCCGCGTACACACGGTCGGAATTCTCGTCGGAAAAAGCTCTGATGGTTTTCCCGTCGGAATTCCCTGACGGAATTTCGCTCAAACTGTCTTGCCTACACACGGTCACACCAAATTCCGACGGTCAATAACACCACGGCATACAACACGTTCGACTGCACTATAAAAGGGAAGTTTAATGCTTCTGAGCATGCGTCAAATTGTTTCCGAGCATGCGTCGGAATTTTGTGTGTCGGAATTGCATACACACGATCGGAAAATCGGATAAAGGTTTTCCGTCGGAAAAATTAAGAACAGGTTCTCAATCCAAAGTCCGTCGGAAATCCCGACAGAAAAAGACCGATGGGCATACACACGGTCGGAAAATCCGATGAAAAGCTCCCATCGGAAATTCCGACCGTGTGTACGCGGCATAAGACTAAGCAAAAGGGACATTACTTACCATTAGTGTTATGTGTCCCATGTGCTGATGCCAGCCCCCCCCCCCCCCACATACACACCCATTATTGTAATCCTCTGGTGGTTCCCGTGTTTAATAGACCTAAGGGAACTGTCACAGGACTTATCAAGAGTGCCCTACTTTACAGTGCCTTGAAAAAGTATTCATACCCCATTGTTAATTTTGGTCAACACATTTTGTCATGTTACAACCAGTGCCTTGAAAAAGTATTCATACCCCTAAAAATGTTCCACATTTTCTCATGTTACAACTAAAAACGTAAATGGATTTTGTTGGGATTTTATGTTATAGACCAACACAAAGTGGCACATAATTGTGAAGTGGAAGAAAAATGTTAAATGATTTATTAACATTTTTTACAAATAAATATGTGAAAAGTGTGGGGTACATTTGTATTCAGCCCCCTTTACTCTGATACCCCTAACTAAAATCTAGAGGACCCAATGGCCTTCAGAAGTCACCTAATTAGTAAATAGAGTCCACCTGTGTGTAATTTAATCTCAGTATAAATACAGCTGTTCTGTGAAGCCCTCAGAGGTTTGTTAGAGAACCTTAGTGAACAGACAGCATCACGGAGGCCAAGGAACACACCAGACAGGTCAGGGATAAAGTTGTGGAGAAGTATAAAGCAGGGTTAGGTTATAAAAAAATCTCCCAAGCTTTGAACATCTCACGGAGCTCTGTTCAATCCATCATCCGAAAATGGAAAGAGTATGGCACAACTGCAAACCTACCAAGACATGGCTGTCCACCTAAACTGACCGGCCGGGCAAGGAGAACATTCATCAGAGAAGCAGCCAAGAGGTCCATGGTAACTCTGGAGGAGCTGCAGAGATCCACAGCTCAGGTGGGAGAATCTGTCCACAGGACAACTATTAGTCGTGCTCTCCACAAATCTGCCCTTTATGGAAGAGTGACAAGAAGAAAGACATTGGAGAAAGAAAGTCATAAGAAGTCCTGTTTGCAGTTTGTGAGAAGCCATGTGGGGGACACAGCAAACATGTGGAAGAAGGTGCTCTGGTCAGATGAGACCAAAACTGAACTTTTTGGCCTAAAAACAAAATGCTATGTGTGGTGGAAAACTAACACTGCACATCACCCTGAACACACCATCCCCACTGTGAAACATGGTGGTGGCAGCATCATGTTGTGGGGATGCTTTTCTTCAGCAGGGACAGGGAAGCTGGTCAGAGTTGATGGGAAGATGGATGGAGCCAAATACATGGCAATCTTAGAAGAAAACCTGTTAGAGTCGGCAAAAGACTTGAGACTGGGGGGGAGGTTCACCTTCCAGCAGGACAACGACCCTAAACATACAGCCAGAGCTACAATGGAATGGTTTAGATCAAAGCATATTCATGTGTTAGAATGGCCCAGACAAAGTCCAGACCTAAATCACATTGAGAATCTGTGGCAAGACTTGAAAATTGCTGTTCACAGACGCTCTCCATCCAATCCTGACAGAGCTTGAGATATTTTGCAAAGAAGAATGGGCAAAAATGTCCTCTCTCTAGATGTGCAAAGCTGGTAGAGACATCCCCAAAAAGACTTGCAGCTGTAATTGCAGTGAAAGGCGTTTCTACAAAGTATTGACTCAGGGGGGCGCACAATACAAATGTACCCCCCCCACTTTTACACATATTTATTTGTAAAAAAAATTGGAAATTGTCAAGGGGTATGAATACTTTTTCAAGGCACTGTATGTTTGATTAGCAGTCATGTTTTATTCCACTTCACAATTATGTGCCACTTTCACGTGTTTGTATTACATTTCTTTTTCAGTCCTCAGAAGAGCCCCCTACTGGTAGAAAAAAAAATAGATCTACAATATTCGTGTCTCTGGCTGCATTTGCTTCACTTGGCTTTCTTCATCCTATTGTCAGTTACTTTTAAACTTTGCTGAAGCCCAGGAAGAGCGGAGGAGGACAGAGCTTTGATTTCTGTCCCCTGTTCAGACTACAATGCGCTGGTTTATTTATGATATATTCCCCTTCATGACAACAAGGTATGTGCCAAAGCACCACTGGCGTGCCAACTAATCAGATTTAAAAAAAAAATTTCCACTTCTTTCTTCTGATAAAGCAGACCCCCATTGTTAATTAGTTGAAAAAAAAAATAATAAATATGATTTAGTTCCTGACATATGCGGCGAGATGGAAGGTTGTGTGATAACGCACATTCAGGAAATCCCCATGGCGCTGTCTGTGCAGTCCGCTTCAATGGTTTTCAGTGGCAAAGGAACCAGGAGCTTTGGAAAAATTTTGGAGACTGGTTCACATGACATCTTTCTCTTAGTCCGAGAATGAGACAATAGGAGACCTTGGACCAACCCAGGCTGCGTGTTTGACCATTCTGGTATTATTGCGAGGGGTTGGTAACAGGGCTAGCTTTGCCACTTGGCCACAGCCAAGGGTGCTATTGCCATAATTAGTAAGTCAACAGTGGTTAAACACTTTGCTATCTAGCGCCCGGCCCTGCCTGAGCCAGCATCATGGGAAGACATCGAAAAGTAGTGCCTCCCTTGATGCAAAGCACGATAAAGTCTTCCAATCAGAATGGGCGCTTGCTGAAGAGTGACATCCCTTTCGGTGTCCCCCACCCACCTGCAGTGCCCCCAACTCCCTTGAGTACCGCCAGACTCCTGAATGACTTGTATAGTGCTACCTATGCGAACTGAAACGCCTCAGGGCGCTTTCTACCACTGGTGTCCATCTGTGGTATAGTGCGGTCCTTGCCCTGTGGGGTCCTGACACGCTTACAAACACATACACATATTTGGCCAATTTTATCGACAGGATCTAATTAACCTACCAGCATGTCTTTGGAGTGTGGGAGGAAACCGGAGTACCCAGAGGAAACCCACGCAGGCACAGGGAGAACATGCAAACTCCAGGCAGAAGGTGTTGTGGTCAGGATTTGAAACAGCAACCCTATTGCTGCTAGGTGAAAGTGCTAACCACTACACCACTGTGCTACTCCTGCCATGTTCCCTAGCCTTATGTCCCCGTACACACGATCGGACTTTCCGACAACAAAACCGTGGAATTTTGTTGGAAGGTTGTTGGCTCCAACTTGTCTTGCACACACACCGTCACACAAATGTTGGGCAACAATTACGAACGTAGTGACGTACAAGACGTACGGCGAGCCGATAAAAAAAGGAAGTTCAATAGTCATGCACCACCCTTTGGGCTCCTTCTTCTAATGTTGTGTTTGGTGAGCATTGATTCTGCGTGGACTTTTGTGCGAAGGACTTGTGTGCACGCGATCGGAAAAGTCCGACAACAAAAATTTGTTGGAAAATTTGAGAACCTGCTAGCCAACATTTGTTGGCGGAAAGTCCGACAACAAATGTTCCATGGAGCGTACACACGGTCGGACATTCCGACAACAAGCTCACATCCAACATTTGTTGGCGGTAAATCCGATTGTGTGTGTACGCGGCGTTAGAGCTGCACACACTAGAGCTGGCCTAGAGAAAAAATAGGCCAATTAGGCATTTATTAGTCGACACCGACCTGTGGTGTCTCATGAATGCCATTCCCAAATTCCTGGTAAAGTGCTCCATTGACTATATCATCTAGCATAATGCCCAGAGGACAGCTGGTGCTCCCGGGGAGATCTACAATCATTTACCAGGGGATTCAATGGGCCTCAACCAGTGATGTAAGTAACTGAGTTAAAATAAACTGAGTTACTTAACGCAGTTACTTTAGAGGGTAACGAGTAATCTAACTGATTACTTTTCCCCTCATGGTAACGCAGTTCCCATTACTTTGGCTTAGTTACCCCAATTACATCTACCGCCACTAGATGGCAGTAGTGTAATTCCGGTGTCCTGCCGAAAAAGTTCCCCCGCTGGATAAGGACCCCCTGTACTGCGCAGGCGCAGGGCTTGCGCAGTACGAAGGACTACGGAGATTCCGAAAATTGCCGAACCTAAACAGCTCTGAGTGAACTCTACACCGCGCAGGTGCAGTTAACATGTAATTGTACGAGGCGATGCCGCACGCTCCCGATGCTCGTGCTACTCTGCAAGGGGCGTCTATCGCGTAACTAAGGGGCGGGTCTAGTATTACTGTAACCAAGGGGCGCATTTATTATTATTGTTATATATCGAGCTCTGCCCATTAATTTAACATTCGCCCTCTTCTGTAGCCATCCGCCCCTTACACGATATAATATTAATAGACCCCCCCCTTACACAATATAATAATAATAGACCCGCCCCTTACACGATATAATAATAATAGGCCCGCCCCTTGCTTACACGCTATAACAGATCTGCCCCTTGGTTAGAGTAATAATAGAGCAGCCCCTTGGTTACACGATATATAACAATAATAATAAATGCGCCCCTTGGTTACAGTAATACTAGACCCGCCCCTTAGTTACACGTATAGAATATTTTAAAAAAAAGTCAGTTACTTTGCTGAGTAACTAATTACTTTTCCAATGTAGTAACTGAGTTACTAACGCAATTACTTTTTGGGAGAAGGAATTTGTAACTTAACTAATTACTTTTTTAAAGTAAGATGACCAACACTGGCCTCAACTGTGAAACATATCTACCCTAATAGGAAAACATCATCCATTGGTCATCAGATCATGGCGGGCAGCTCCAAGATGCTTAACTTTCTATACCACCAAAAAAACTGAAAAGGCGCCACCAGATTAGGAAAAGTTACATTTAATAAATATACAGGTGCTTTCTTCCACTTACATATGATAAAGACGAGTTACAGCACAAATGTCCTCTTTGTAGTGGTGTCTGCCCAGCGTTGTTAGCCTGCGGGGGAAGATCCGTCCATAAGAGAGAGAGTGGGGGGTCCCGTCCAGCAGGATTTCCTTATTCAGTCTCTAGTAGGAGCTGAAACCGAGGCTTGGCTCTGGTCAGCTTAGAAACACAGGCATCCGGCACGGTCACGTCCCTATCAGTGCGACAATGTGTATAACAGGCGCGCTCCTTCCTCAAGCACACACCCATGCCCCCCACAGTTAGTAACACGCCCCTAGGAACACTTAACCCCTAAGCCCCATACACACGCTCGGACAATCCGCGGACCAGGTCAGTCGGACTTTGTCCGACGTACTTTGTCCGATGTTGGCGTTGCGTACACACGGTCGGACTACGTTGTCGGAATATCCGGTCCGGAAGAACGTTGTGACGTAAGTCGTCGTCCACGAGATTACAAAAGGGAAGTTCAGCACCACGTCAGGCACCCGTTGGGCTCCTTCTGCTGATCCCGTGTTTATCGAGAGTTAGTGGAAGTTTGGTGACTTAAGATTCGCGCTTCTCATTTTTCTGACTCAGATCGTTACTGCTCTTCAGTTTGTGCTTGTCGTGCGTATCTGTTTATTAGTGCGTGTAGTCAGTTCGCATTTGTTGGTCATTGCGGCCTATATCTTGATATAGGACGCTTTGATTTGCACTGCTTATTGTCTGCTCGTTGCTGGTATTCACTTCGTTCTTTCAGGCCTTGCTGTTTATCGGTGCTTTCTGTTTGTCCGTTCTGACCAGCCGACCTTTTGTGACCTTCTGAGCGATGTTTCCCGTGCGTACTCGTCGCCGAGTTCGTGCTGTACGCGGAATTGGTGTCGGGCTTTTAGCTTTGACCCAAGACCCGTCCATGAACAGAGTGACGAGGAGTATGTGGACCAAGAATTGGTTGCTTCAGCGTGACCAGTTCTCGCACATGCCTTTGCTTCGTGAGATCCGGGAGAATAATCCTGATGATTTCAGGAACTTTCTCAGGATGACGGACCCCGATTTTCACCGTCTTTTGGCTTTGCTGACCCCCTTTATCAGCCGGCAGGATACCTGCATGAGACAAGCCATTACTCCGGAGCAGAGGCTTGTTGCCACGTTGAGGTACTTGGCGACAGGGAGAAGTCTTCAGGATTTGAAGTTCTCTTCAGGTATCTCTCCCCAGGCCCTGGGAATCATTATTCCAGAGACCTGTTCTGCCATCATTCAGGTCCTGCAGGAGGACTATATTAAGGTAACATTTCTACTTTACTATTCCCTTCTATGTATGCTCTGTTTGCTAATGACTTGTATTTTTGACCTCCTTCCCTAATTACCATGATTGCAATATGTTCTAATATGCTGTGCCCCTTTTCTCCTTCATGCATTTTTCCCTTCACTTACCTCACCAGCATGCTCTTCTGCCCCAATAGACACCTATGGCCTAGTCACTTAAGCAATGTCTTTTGTCTGCTGCATAGTATTGTTTGCCCCAAAACACCCCCCTAAAATATGCACAAATGTTTGCTGTGTGGTTTACTTCATGTAGAGCCCCCTTTTTTTGTTCTTTTGGTGGGGGGGGGGGGGGCAAACTCATTAGGAACCCCCTCCCCCAACTGCTCTGTCAGATGGTACCAATCCTTTATCTGCTGGCTTTCCCAAGGTCCATACACACTATATACCTACCTCTTTATAGTGCGCATCTTTAGGGATGAATTCAGCAAAGCATGTAGTGCAAGGGACTGCCTCCATACATTCCATTTCCTATTTTTTTGTCTTCTTTCCCTCCTATTAGCTTGCTTGGTAATTTAATAATGTCACACTGTGCCTGCCTTTTTTGGGGGGGGGGGGGGGGGGCTTGAAATGTTATTTGATCTTTCCTGTGGCCTGCCAATAGTGTTAAGTACAGAGGGTCTGGCCAAACTAGCCCACATTATTGAGCCATTTGCCAATCAATGAAGTGCAGAGGGTTAGCTGTCCACCACCCCCCCCCCCCCCCCAAACCCCAAGTTATTGCCAATGGCCCATCAGAAGTGGGGGGATTGATGGGGGGGTGAGTAATCTGTGAAGGGGAGCCTCTACTTTTCTGTGCAAATACTTTCCAGCCTCCAATTTTAGACAATGCTCTTGTTCCAAGATGTTGATTGTCTAATCTGCTTGCAATGTTTAGGTGCAAAGTGACTAATTTTTTTTTCTTGTTTCACTCCACAGTTCCCTTCCACGCCACAGGAATGGCAGACTGTGGCCTCCCACTTTGCCAGCCGTTGGGACTTTCCTAACTGCGGAGGGGCAATTGATGGGAAACACGTCCGCATCGTCCCACCGCCCAACTCGGGGTCCTACTATTATAATTATAAAGGGTTTAATAGTGTAGTGATGTTGGCGGTGGTGTCGGCAACATACGAGTTTATGTATGTGGACGTGGGGATGAACGGCCGGATATCGGATGGTGGGGCCATTACGCACACCGAGTTCTACTGGCGTCTCCAAAGTGGCAGTCTGTGCTTGCCACCTCCAGAGGAGAATGCCGAAGGACTCCCCTTCGTCTTTGTCGCAGATGAAGCGTTTGCGTTGACTCCCCATCTGATGAGGCCGTTCCCGATGAGGACCCTCACCCCGGACCAGAGGGTCTTCAACTACAGGCTGTCCAGAGCCAGAAGAGTTGTGGAGAACGCTTTTGGCATCCTGGCCAGCCGCTTCCGCCTGTTCCTGACGGCATTTAACTTGGCGGAATACAAACTGAACCACATAGTTCTTGCCTGTTGCATATTGCACAACTTCCTCAAAAGACATAACAGGAACTATGTGGTGCCCGTTGGCCCAGATGTGGAGGGCCCTCCAAATGCCGAACTCACAGCCCTTCGAGTGGCACGTCCAGGCTTGCCCCCTCTAAATGCCCGTGTGGTCCGGGACCAATATATGCAGTACTTTGTGGGTAGGGGGGCCATTGCTCTGCCTGACGATGTGTGAGAGGCATTTTTTAATAAATCTGATATTTTAACCAACCTATGATTTCATGTCATTTCAGTCTTCTTTTTAGCTTATTTTACTTTGACATTTTTTCCCTTTGCCTTCGACAGTGGGAATGCACTTTCTGGGCAAAAGGAGGTAACAGTCTCTTCTTCCCAAAAAGATTATTCTCATGTTGTGTGTTTGCTACCTAATCTTTGGTCTAGAGAAGGTTTGTACTGCATAACTGACACCCAAAATACTCCTTTTCATCACCAGGTCTGACATGTGTGTATTCTCCAAAATGCTGTGCTCCGTGTTTTCGTACAAAGCACTGTGGGTGTCATTTACATAAGTCAAATCCGCTATGCTCTACAAGTGCATTGAAAAAGTTCCCCGGGAAAGAAAATTGGAGTGCAAAGTGGATTTGCCTTTAGTAAATAACACCCATTGCCCCCCATATCCTTTTCATTTTACATACATAATGCATTGTGTTTTTTAAATAAGGAAGCCACACATTTAGAAAAATAAAAGTTTACTAGGAAAACATTCCCAAGTGCGTTTACAATCTTCACGCCAAAACTGACAACATCTTGGTTATTTACAACATTGTTTACAAACATTCCGCAATTGGTAAAACCAGGCATGGAGCAAAACAGAACCTAGGAACTTGGAAAGTTCAACTTTGTAAAGTGAAGACAAGATCAGACATGACTATATGTTCAAAGTGTGTTTGATCTTGCCTTCATCACATGGGGGGGTCACCCCCGAAAAGTGGAAATTTGGAACATGCACACAATTTGGGACTGAAAATGGTCATTAGATGGTAAAACACATGCCTAGAAGCTTCAAAAGTGCCATTTTCCATCATGGGGATGAATGGACGTTTTTTGGGGGTGCAACCCCTTCACCACAACCACTTTCGTAGTTCGTAAAGTGTTTGCACCCCCAAAAAAACGTTGCCATTCATCCACCATGGTGGGAGCTAGCACATGTGGACACAATGTGTGCATGTTCCAAATTTCAGACAGTTTTTAAGTTGCAAATGTGTTCTGAAGCTGGCACAAATGTGTGTTAATTACTTGGTGCGTTTTCATATTTTTCCTAAAATATCAATGATGTTCTTCAATTTTTGTTGAACATCATTGATGTTTTGCTTTATGTAATCTAGATCTCTATTGCAGACCATTATCTCTCCGATGAGTACGTGGGCACTCTCTGTGGTAAAGTGCGATTTTTCTTCCACAACATCCACGTCACCTAAAAACCACAAACAAACAAAAATGGGGTGTTGGAAATGAGGCAGCCATACATGGATTAGCTTACCAGTAGCTGTGTTCTCCCACACTCACCTGTTGTGGTGACAATTTCTCCAAGTTCGATGATCTCTCCTTCCTCCTCCTCCTCCTCCTCTGCTTCTGCTCTTTCCCCTTTTTTGGTAGGTGTTGGTTTGGGGGTTTCCTCAGACGGCCCAAGTTTTCGCTCCCCTATGAGAATGTCCAAAAGGAAGATTTAGCAACACAAGCTATTGAGGGCAGAAATAGGAAATGACAAACATTGCTTGAAAGTGACGGACACTATTTTAGTTTGGCCAGTTACAAATGTCAACTACATGAATGAAGTCACTTTGTAAAGGTGCTAAACTGACTAGCTTTTTGGTAGAAGTTTGTGTGATGGAGACCCCCCTCTAGTATCCACTGGAGCACATGTGTGGAAAAGCATAATAAAAAGGGGGTTTGGGTGTCCCAGCACTAGTGCTCTAGAGTCCAGATGGGTAAACAGCTACTGAGTGACCTCTCCTTTACATTGAATAAATTGGCTTTACATTCTTGATGACATTTCTAGTGAGAACAAACTTCCTTTCCCCAAAAAAACACCAAACATCGTATTATAAGTGGCCGAACGATCGAGGTTGCGTACGATCGAATGCACACACACACGACCATGACAGTGGCAGAAAGATCGAGGCTGAGTACGATCGAATGCACAGACGAACCTGAAAGTGGCCATTTTGGAATGTACAACTTGGTAAAAATCAAAACACAATGGAGCAGTATGCAAGCAAGAAATCAAACACAAAACACAACTACTTACTTTTTTGAAGAATTCTCTTGATCTTTCTGTACTGATCGGCCTCCCTCAGTTTCAGGTCTGACCAGCGTTTCCTGAGTTGCTCCTTGGATCGTTGTACCCCAAAATTATTGTACAGCCTTCTCACAACTTTAGACATGATCTTGGCCTTGCGGACATTGGGGTTGAGGTAAGGCCCATACTTCCCATCATAGTCGCTCCTCTTTAATATGTCCACCATCTCCAACATTTCTCCAAATGACATATTGGAGGCCTTGAATTTCAGGTTCCGGGATCGGGACGTTTCTGCCTCCGGACTTTCCTCGTCCTCCTCCTCGTTGGTGGGATATTTGTGGCGCACCTGCTGTGTCCCCGCCATGTGCTCTCCCCACTACGCCGTAAAGAGAAGGGGTGGGGAATAGACGAGAAAGATCGTCAGGGGCGGGCGGAGTTTGAAGCATGCGCAGTGTATATAAAACGTCACACGCCTGTGTCGTAGCCACGATCTGGGAGACGAGGGGAGAGAAAACTCACACGAGACGATCGCTACAAACGAAGGTACAATTTAACGTTGGTACATAACTAGCCTAGACTGATTTGAACTTGAGGCTTCTTTATGGAGAAGATTAGGAGAGTTTAGCCTGACATAATTTATAGGGTTTGGTGTGTTGTTGTGTCTTGCAGAGATTGATATGAAGGGATTCAACGACATGAGTTTTCTCCCCCTCTTCATTGCCAAATACAGGGATTTTCCCATATTGTGGCAGGGTATACACCCACATTACACCAACAAACCAAAGAGGCACGCAGCCCTGGAGGAACTTGTGGAATTTGTCAAGCCAAGGTTCCCCACGGCAACTGTTGATGATATTAGAAAGAAAATTGGCAGCCTGAGGAGTGCGTATATCAGGGAGAGGAAGAAGGTCGTGAAGTCTGAGGAAACTGCAACTTCAGCAGATGAGGTCTATGTCCCCAAGCTCTGGTACTATCAGAGTCTCCATTTTCTGAAGGACCAGGCTGATGTCACGGAGCCAACCTCAACTCCTCCTTCCACGCTTCCTTGCGCACAGCCCACCCCTGATGAGGCTTCCGAGGAGCAACCTGGGCCTTCCAGTCTGGAAGAGGTGGAGGAGCCCAGCTTGTTCCAGGTATAGTAGTTTTGTTACCATTTATGGGAATAATGAATGATGTTCACTTAATTCAGGATCGCCAATTGCTTAGTTCCTAACGTGTTTGACATATCAACAGACAGTGGTGTGGGAGACATTTGGGGCCAGAATCTAAACTGCTGGGCTGAGAATTGTATGGTTTTCTATTTGTAAACATTTTGCACCAGTCACTAGATGAGAATTGTGTGTGTTTGATGAACAAATAACTGAAACTATGTCCCTTTTTCCTACACAGGAAGACCTCAGCCAGGAGGTGGCTGTGGAAGGTGGCAGTCAGGAGGAGGCAGGGGTTAGTGGCAGCCACCAGCTGGGTAGTGGCAGCCAAGAGGGGGCTAGGCCTCGGAGCCTGACTGACACCCAAACCCCTCCCCTCCGCCCTCCGTACAAAAGGGCGAGAAGGGGGGGTTATGCGGCACAGTCAGCGCTCCGGATGATCAGAGAGGCTTCAGACTCCCTACATGCCACACCCGCCGACGAGGAGACCTTTGGCTCGGTGGTTGTCACAAAAATGATGGGTATGGAGGTGGGGCAACGCAACATGTGTGAGGGGCTCATCCTCCATGTCCTAAATAAGGGTAGGGCTGGGGAGATGACCCCAGTCACACATGTTTGCCATAGTTACCATGCTCCGCCTCCTCCTCCTCCTCCTCCTCCTTCTGCCACCCCACCAGCACGACAGCCACAGCGTGGAAGGAAGCGTGGAAGGAAGACCTGAGAGTGACGACCTGCAATCAGTCTGGTGTGAGAGAAGATGGAGCCTCTTGTAGTACCAGAGCCTGGGGACCTAGATGGCATCTGCTGCAGTTCCGGATACTTTGGACTTCACGACCAGATTGCACTCCCCTTAATATACGTACTCCTCAGGCCCCCAATTTTCTACGCTTGGACAATGATGGTTGCCGTGGGGGGCCAAGACTTTGCAAATTCCCCAAGTTTCACCATGGCTGCGTTCCTCTTTGGTTTGTTGGTGTGACCTAAATAAAGGTTTTTTTGATTTGAAATAATCATTGACTATTGTGTTTTACTTTGCTACAATGACAGTTTTTCTTTGAGTAGGCTGGTACATTTCACTAATCCTAAAGTAGAATTAACAAGGGGCAACAACAACAAACAACCTCCTAGTAAATTTAAGCAAGAAATACAAATGTAAATAATGTGTTTTTGGTAATTTGAGACACACAACCCCCCTCCAAAAAAAAAAAAAAAAAAAAACATTCAAATATGTATTCCCCAAAAAAAAAAAAAAAAAGACAAATCATGGTAAAAAAATAACAAAGATTCTTTTTCCGTTCAGAGTAAAAATAAACATGTAGTGTATAAATGCTGCAAAGTAATAAAGAAGTAAGTTTGTGAGAAGTGCGGGTGAATAGGAGCAGCTAAAACATGTCATTCTTGTTGCATTGTAAAGAAAAAGAGAATGCGCTGCATTAAAGACATTTTAACATTGCAGCGTGACGAATGTGCTGTGTCGATTAGGAAAGGTAGTTTTACCTGACCGAGCGCTTCCGTCACAGAATTTCTTCTGAGCATGCGTAGCACTTTGTCCGTCGGACAAGCGTACACACGCTCGGATTTGGTGTGATCGGACCGGGTTGACGGGAAATCTTTCCAGCAGGAGATAAGACTTTGTCCGACGGACAAACCGACGAACACTGTCCGATGGTGCATACACACGGTCTGATTTTTCAACAACCTTGTCCGATCGGACCAAATTGATGAAAAAGTCCGACCGTGTGTATGGGGAAATTTGTCTTGGCAAAAAAATGTCATTAATGTCATTAATGCCCTGTACATACGATAGGATTTTCCGACAAAAAAATCCATGGGATTTTTTCCGACGGATGTTGGCTCAAACTTGTCTTGCACACACACGGTCACACAAGGTTGGTCGGAAATCCTGAACATCAAGAACGCGGTGACGTACAACACGTACGATGAGCCGAGAAAAATCAAGTTCAATAGCCAGTGCTGCTCTTCTGCTTAATTCCGAGCATGCGTGGCACTTTGTGAGTCAGAATTGTCTACACACGATCGGAATTTCCGACAACAAGGTCCTATCACACATTTTCCATCGGAAAATCCTATCGTGTGTACGGGGCATAAGGGGGCAAATCCTTCCAGGGCTGAAGTGGCTAAACAATCCAAATTGCAATGTAACTAGTGTATTAAAACATTTGAGCCGGGAGTCATCAATCCCCATTTCTGTGATGGTTGTTTATGAAATGGTTCTACCAGGTGCGTTATATTCTGCAATCTTCATAATTTATTCTGCTTACATTACAAACTAAAAAAAGTCCAGGAAAAATACTAAGGGATTACCGACACCTTCCACAGATTTCTGTTAATCTTTCATTTACACCTTTCCTAGAAATAAAAAAGCTGTTGCTATTCCTTTATAAGCACAACGTACGTAATAAATAAGCATACCTTCACTGAAATAATGATGTGTAAGTTATCTGAATAATCTAACTGCGTCATACAAACAAAAGATAATGGAAAAGTCTGAAAACTATAAATTTTACTAAGAAAATGTGGAAATTGCGCTTTCTCTGGAAACTCATTTTTAGGGTCACCATTGAGACCGTCTTTGATTGGCCTGCTACGTCTTACCATCAGTCCCCCCCCCCAAGAGCCTTCAATAGAGATCACATGACCAATGCCTCAGCATTGGCAATGGCAATGTGACTGGCCACAAAAAAAAGTCTGTTTCCTGTTCTTTTACCTTGTTTTCTAGTTGTCCGGTTCACATTTTCTTACATAACCTAGTTAGACTCATTTCTTTTTCTTACATTTTTGAGTTTTGGCCCTCTTAAAAGTGAAACTCTAGCTTTGTTTCACCCTTTCACAGAGGTGGGGGACTTGAGTCACATGACTTGACTTAAGTCAGACTTAAGTCACCTGTTTGAGGACTTGCGACTTGCTTGACTGAATTTAATAAATGACTTGACTTGACTTTGACTTGTCACTACTGACTTGGGACTTGACTTTGACTTGGGCTATATGACTTGCAATGACTTGGCAAGTTGGCACCATAACACTACCACCACTAACTAACACTACCCCTAACCGTAACCACCACTAGCACACTAACCGCAATCCGCCGTCTGCCTACCTGATCAGCGTGTCATGCAGACAGACGGCGGACATTTCAGTGTTCAGAAGCCGCGCCTCCTCGTCTGTGATAGGCGGAACACTCAATTTCACAGCAGGCAGTGTTCAGCCTATCACGGACATCCTCTCATCCTTATCTGTGTTATGAGGATGAGCGGATGTCCGTGATAGGCGGAACACTGAATGCTGGGAAATTGAGTGTTCCGCCTATCACAGATGAGGAGGAGGCGCGGCTTTTGAATACTGGAATACCGGGACGCCGCCGATCAGGTACACGGCAGCCTGACCATAAAGTTTATAATATAATATACTGTATAATTTAATATAAAGTAATTTAATATATAGTATATATATATATATATATATATACAAAACTAGTGAGAAGTAATTGAATATATAAATAAGTAATATATATATATATACTAGTGAGAAGTAATTTCCTTGTTCCTCATCCCTGACATTTTTATATGGACAACCACCTCTACATATCCTCTTCTTTAATAGAGAAGATATCTTGTCAATACTAGGTTTAGTATATTGTAGATGCATAGTATATTTTTATATAGTATGTTTTTTAATTCTGCTGTAGTACAATGCACAATCAAAAAATGAAGCCCACATCTTTGGTTCAAAAAGAATATCACTCAGAATTGTCCATTAGGTCACTTGTTTTACATATGTTAAAAATTGTGTTTATATATGAACCTTGTACATAAGTGCTAGCTGATGCAATCATAGTGATTATCACACTGACCTGCATTGTAATTAACCACTTGCCTACCAGGCACCAACACCCCCCTCCCATCCAGACCAATTTTCAGCTTTCGGTGCTCTCACGCTTTGACTGACAATTACTCCGTCATGCAACACTGTACCCAAATGAATTTTTTGTCCTTTTTTTCCCACAAATAGAGCTTTCTTTTGGTGGTATTTAATCACCTCTGGGTTTTTATTTTTTTTGCGCTATAATTGAAAAAAGACCGAAAATTTTGAAAAAAAACGCATTTTTTCTTTGTTTCTGTGATACAATTTAGGAAATTATTAATTTTTCTTCATAAATTTTGGCCACAATTTATACTGCCACATATCTTTGGTAAAAATAACCCGAATTAGTGGAAATTATTTGGTCTTTGTGAAAGTTACAGACTCTACAATCTGTGGTGCGAATTATACAAAATTGATCACATCTGATGCACTGGTGGCCGATCTCATTTCTTGTGACCCGAACAAGCCAGGAAAGTACAAATACCCCCCAAATGACCCCTTTTTTGAAAGTAGACATTCCAAGGTATTTAGTAAGAGGCATAGTGAGCTTTTTGATGTTGTAATTTTTTCCCACAATTCTTTGCAAAATGAATTATTTTTTTATTTTTTATTTTTTTTCTACAAAATTGTCATTGTAATAGGTTATTTCTCTCACATGGCATGTGTTTACCACAAATGACACCCAAAAATAAATTCTGCTACTCCTCCTGATTATTACGATACCACATATGTGGGACTTTTCCACAGCCTGGCCACATAGAGAGGCCCAACATGCAGGGAGCGCCATCACGTGTTCTAGGAGCATAAATTACACATCTAAATTGTTGACTATCTATTACACTTTTGAAGGCCCTGGAGCACCAGGACAATGACACGTGACACTGACGTGGCACTGATGACACTGACGTGGCACTGATGACACGTGACACTGATGTGGCACTGATGACACTGACGTGGCACTGATGACACGTGACACTGACGTGGCACTGATGACACGTGACACTGACGTAGCACTGATGACACGTGACACTGACGTGGCACTGATGACAGATGGTACTAATACGGGGCACTGATGACACGTGACACTGATGACAGATGGCACTGAGAGATGGCACTCATACATGGCACTGATATCACGTGGCACTAATATGTGGCACTGATGCGAGATGGCACTAATACGTGGCACTGATGACAGACGGCACTAATACGTGGCACTGATGACACATGACACTGATGACAGATGGCACTGATACGTGGCATTGATGACAGGTGACACTGATAACAGATGGCACGTGACACTGACAGGTGGCACTGATGACAGATGGCACTAATATGTGGCACTGATGACAGATGGCACTGATGACAGATGGCACTGACTACAGATGGCACTGGCAGATGGCACTGGGGATGGCACTGGGGATGGCACTGGCAGATGGCACTGGGGATGGCACTGGCGGATGGCACTGGGGATGGCACTGGCAGATGGCACTAGGGATGGCACTGGGGATGGCACTGGCAGATGGCACTGGCAGATGGCACTGGCAGATGGCACTGGCGATGGCACTGGCAGATGGCACTGGGGATGTCATTGGGCACAGATGACATTGGGGACAGATTGCAGTGGTGGCAGTGGGCACAGATGGCATTTTATTTATTTATTTATTTTTTAAAACACTTACGGCGCTGCAGCCGTTCATCTCCCCCTCCTCACACGCTGTCTCTGTGTGAGGAGGAGGAGCGGCGCTGAGAGATGATCTCATATGTTTACATATGAGATCATCTCTCATTGGCCAGGGCGATCGTGCTGTAAACGGCCGCTGTTATTGGCCGTTTACAGCGATCTGTGATTGGCCGTGTCCGAGGGACACGGCCAACACAGAATTTCCCTGCTGCACGCTCGTGAGCGCGCACAGGGAACGAGGAAAGGGGAGGCCGTCATATGACGGCCTCCCGGGATTTGGCATCCGCGCTGTGGCCGTCATTCGGCTACGGCCGGATGCGAAGTGGTTAAAGTGGAAGTAAACCCCCCTATCATTTTCAGCCAAGGAAGCTGCCATCTTTGCCTCTGTTTAATCTTTAACTGCCACAGTGCTGCACATGTGATCCGTTATGACACCAGCCATTGGATGGTTTGACTGTTTGGTTGAGAGCACATCCAGAGGCGTATCTAGTGAAAATGGCGCCTATGGCAAGCACTGAAACTGTGCCCCTGACAAAACATTTGCGGCCTTACCAGCACCCATAAATGCAGCAACATCAGCACCCATAAATGCAGCAACATCAGCACCCATAAATGCAGCCTTACCAGCACCCATAAATGCAGCAACATCAGCACCCATAAATGCGGTAACATCAGCACCCATAAATGCGGCCTTACCAGCACCCATAAATGCGGTAACATCAGCACCCATAAATGCGGTAACATCAGCACCCATAAATGCGGCCTTATCAGCACCCATAAATGCGGTAACATCAGCACCCATAAATGCGGCCTTACCAGCACCCATAAATGCAGCAACATCATCACCCATAAATGCGGCGCCAGCGCCTCTGACATTGGACAGAGGTAGAGAGGGAATAGGATCACCAGTGGCCAGGTGCCCTAGGCAGCTGCCTAGTTTGGCTAGTGGTAATGCCGGTGTTCTGTCGAGAAGTACCCCCTATCGAAAAATGCCGGGACGGAACTGCACGTGCGCAGAACGGAGCCTCAGAACAGCTGAGTTTAAGATCAGCTGTTTCGCGTTGCCGAGGCACGTTTATGTAGGTGAGGACGGATATTTACATAAAGGACGGATATTTCAATGATGGCCAGTACTAGGGGTGGAATTTTTATCGCTGAACAAACAAATCTGGTAAAGAAACCTTTATATATAATATAGAAAAATCTGCCCTTCAATTGACTAAACACGCCCCGCAGCGTTCAAAATGAATAGCAGATAAAGATTTATTTTGCAAATTTCTTTGGCCATCAATACAAATTCCACCCCCAGCACTGCCCATCATTGAAATATCCGCCCCCTATGTAAATATCTGTCCCTCACCTACATGAACGTGCCTCGGCCACACGGGACAATAGCTGATCGTAAACTCAGCTGTTCTGCGGCTCCGTGCGGCGCATGCACAGTTCCACCTGGGCACTATTCGATAGCTGGGCATTTCTCGACAGAGCACCGGCCCTGTCTGCTTGGCACACACGCAGAATCACACATGATGACTTTAAGTCACCACCATGTGCGATTGTGCATGTGTGCCAGGCCCAAGCAGAAGCAAGCAGCCAATCAAATATAGTGCTAAATATGAATTAAATAAATATGCTTAGCCATAGATATCATAAATAAAGTGTAATAAAAGTGATTTGTGCAAAAGCAGGTACTACTTGCACAAATCACTTTATTATACTTTACTTGTGATATCTATGGCTAAGCATATTTATTTAATCCATATTGTTTGAGCACTATATTTGATGCTCAAGATTAGGGATGAGCCGAACACCCCCGGGCTCGGTTCGAACCAGAACCTTCGAACGGACCGAAAGTTCGCGCGAATTTTCGAACCCTATACGTTATAATGGACGCGAACGTTCGAAATCAAAAGTGCTAATTACAACGGCCAATATGCATGTTAATGTCTTAAAACAGGTTTGGGGACCCGGGTCCTGCCCCAGGGGACATATATCAATGCAAAAAGAACTTTTAAAAACTAACGTTTTTTCGGGAGCAGTCATTTTAATGATGCATAAAGTGAAAAAAAAAAAGTGAAATTTTCCTTTAAATATGGTACCTGGGGGGTGTCTAAAGTATGCCTGTGAAGTGGCATGTGTTTCCCGTGTTTAGAACTGTCCTTGCACAAAATGACATTTGTAAAGGAAAAAAAGAAGCCATTTAAAACCACTTGCGGCTTTAGGTTTGTTCTTAAGTAGAATCTGAACAGGTACATTATGAAGTGTAGCTCCATCCCAAAAAAATCTATTTTTAAGCTTTTTGGAGAACATAGGGAGGGGTTATCACCCCTGTAACATTTGCTGTCTTTGCACATCTGTTCAGAACATGTCACCTCACTTTCCGTCCCAATGACAAATGTTTTTGGAAAAGTGGGGTTTTAATTGAAACAAGGATTGGTGATAAAGTATCAGTAGAGAGGAGATACCTTTTTCCCAAATTAAATCTAACAGGATAGAATTTCCCTTCCTAGGGGTAGATTTCCTCTCACTTCCTGTTTTCTCTTTCCATTTGCAAGTAGGAGTCGTTTGTAAGTTGGATGTTTGAAAGTAGGGGCCTGGCGTATATACTCTGCAGAAATTTGCCCTATTAGATGTTGGTGTAGCCACAAGACTGGTGGGCACAGGAATGGGCCCTGCTATGAGTTAATAGATCAAGATTTGTAATTGCATGCACCTGTTGAACAGGGCAGAAAAATTGGGGGTGGTGGTGGTGGTGGTGGACGGTGTTGCCACAAGACTGTAAGCTCTCACAGTTACTCTTGGTGGGCGCAGGAATGGGCCCTGCTGTGAGTTATTAGATCAAGATTTGTAATTGCAAGCACCTGATGAACAGGGCAGAAAAATTGGGCCTTTGGCGGTGGTGGTGGACGGTGTTGCCACAAGACTGTAAGCTCTCACAGTTACTCTTGGTGGGCGCAGGAATGGGCCCTGCTGTGAGTTATTAGATCAAGATTTGTAATTGCAAGCACCTGATGAACAGGGCAGAAAAATTGGGCCTTTGGCGGTGGTGGTGGACGGTGTTGCCACAAGACTGTAGGCCCTCACAGTTACTCTTGGTGGGCGCAGGAATGGGCCCTGTTGTGAGTTATTAGATCAAGATTTGTAATTGCAAGCACCTGATGAACAGGGCAGAAAAATTGGGCCTTTGGCGGTGGTGGTGGACGGTGTTGCCACAAGACTGCAGGCCCTCATAGTTACTCTTGGTGGGCGCAGGAATGGGCCCTGCTGTGAACTATTAGATCAAGATTTGTAATTACCCGCCCCTGTTAAACAGGGGCTGAAAAATTGTGCCTTAGGCACTGGTGCTGGTGCCACAACACTGCAACCCCTCACAGAGACTGTACTTGGAGCACAGCAGTCACACGTGTTGCGAAGCATTTTTTTAAAAAATTGTAAGTACCCGCCCCTGTTAAACAGGGGCTGAAAAATTGTGCCTTAGGCACTGGTGCTGGTGCCACAACACTGCAACCCGGCCCTCACAGATACTGTACTTGGAGCACAGCAGTCACACGTGTTGCGAAGCATTTTTTTAAAAAATTGTAAGTACACGCCCCTGTTAAACAGGGGCTGAAAAATTGTGCCTTAGGCACTGGTGCTGGTGCCACAACACTGCAACCCGGCCCTCACAGATACTGTACTTGGAGCACAGCAGTCACACGTGTTGCGAAGCATTTTTTAAAAAAATTGTAAGTACCCGCCCCTGTTAAACAGGGGCTGAAAAATTGTGCCTTAGGCACTGGTGCTGGTGCCACAACACTGCAACCCGGCCCTCACAGATACTGTACTTGGAGCACAGCAGTCACACGTGTTGCGAAGCATTTTTTTAAAAAATTGTAAGTACCCGCCCCTGTTAAACAGGGGCTGAAAAATTGTGCCTTAGGCACTGGTGCTGGTGCCACAACACTGCAACACGGCCCTCACAGAGACTGTACTTGGAGCACAGCAGTCACACGTGTTGCGAAGCATTTTTTTTTAAAAAATTGTAAGTACACGCCCCTGTTAAACAGGGGCTGAAAAATTGTGCCTTAGGCACTGGTGTGGTGGCATGGATCATTGAGGAGGAGGAAGAGGATAGTCAGTGAACATAAGAGGACAGTCACTCAGCATCAGCATAGGCAGTCTTGAAGGGATGTGACATTAAAAATTATTCGGTTATATCCGCCTCAGGTGCCTGGTAGCTGGTGGTGATCCAAGACTGATTCATTTTGATGAATGTCAGTCGATCAACCGAGGCGGTGGACAGGCGCACCCTATGATCAGTCACAAATCCTCCAGCAGCACTGAATGTGCGTTCGGAAAGAACGCTGGAGGCAGGACAGGCCAGTAGCTCAATTGCATACTGTGCAAGCTCTGGCCAGTGATCCATCCTCAGGACCCAGTAAGCCAGAGGATTTTCGGTGGGAAAGGTGTCCAAGTCTGACCTTGCCCCAAGGTATTCCTGCACCATGTATATCAGACGCTGGCGATGGTTGCTGGAACCGATCATACCTTGGGGCTGCGGACTAAAAAATTGTCTGAACGCATCGGTCAGACGTCCACCTTCCCCACCGCTCCTTCTGCCACTGACCGAAGCCTCAGCAACTCGTCGCCCAGGACCAGGAGTTTGTAGCCTCCCAGTTTCTGGGAACGCGTTGCACAGACCTTTCTGCAAGGCCTCCCTGAGATGTCTCATCCTCTGCTCCCTCTGCGACGGCAAGATAAGGTCCGCAACCTTACCCTTGTACCGCGGATCAAGGAGAGTGGCCAGCCAGTAATGGTCCCTCTCCTTGATCCGAAGAACACGAGGATCCTTCCGCAGGCTTTGCAGGATCAGGGAGGCCATGCAGCGTAGGTTAGCTGAGGCATTCGGTCCGGAGTCTTCTGGGTCACTGAGGATGACATGATCGCCAGCCACCTCCTCCCAGCCACGTACAAGTCCACTGGTTTGTTGGGACTGTACATCATCCCTAAAAGACTGCTGCTGCTGATGCTGAGTGCCAGGCTCCACCTCCATGCTCACACAATCCTCCTCCTCCTCCTCCTCCTCCTCCTCATCCTCTTCCTGTGTGATGGGTGGGACAGAAGGAACACTGTCCGGATAAAGGGGGCCTTGAGAGGCAAGGAAGTCCTCCTCTTCCTGCCTCTGTTCTGCCTCAAGTGCCCTGTCCATTATCCCACGCAGCGTATGCTCCAACAGGTGGACAAGAGGGACAGTGTCACTGATGCATGCACTGTCACTGCTCACCATCCTCGTGGCCTCCTCAAATGGTGAGAGGACAGTGCATGCATCCCTGATCATGCTCCACTGACGTGGGGAAAAAAACCAAGCTCCCCTGACCCTGTCCTGGTGCCGTAGTCGCAAAGGTACTCATTGATGGCCCTCTGCTGCGTGTGCAGTCGCTGCAGCATGGCCAACGTTGAGTTCCACCTGGTGGGCATGTCACATATTAGGCGGTTCTTGGGCAGGTTCAGCTCCTTTTGCAGCTCAGTCAGCCGAGCACTGGCATTATAAGATCGGCGGAAATGCACACAGACTTTCCTGGCCTGCCTCAGGACATCCTGTAAGCCTGGGAACCTGCCCAAGAACCGCTGCACCACCAGGTTGAGGACGTGAGCCATGCAGGGCACATGGGTGAGCTGCCCCTGTCGCAGGGCGGAGAGGAGGTTGGTGCCATTGTCAGAAACGACCATTCCTGGCTTAAGCTGACGTGGCGTCAACCACCTCTCGGCCTGCCCCTGCAGAGCTGCCAGAACCTCTGGCCCAGTGTGGCTCCTGTCCCCCAAACACACCAGCGCAAGCACGGCATGGCATCTTTTTGCCTGCGTACTTGCGTAGCCCCTTGTACGCCTACGGAGCACCGCTGGTTCCAAGGACAGAGCACTGGAGGAAGAAGAAGAGGAGGGGGTGGAGGAGAGAGGTGTGTCACAACCAGTAGCAGTAGTCGCGTTTTGGAGGCGTGGTGGCGGAACAACCTCCAACACTACTGCACCTTGTCCTGCATCCCTCCCAGCTGCCAATAGAGTGACCCAATGGGCCGTGAAAGAAAGGTACCGTCCCTGTCCATGCCTGCTGGACCATGAGTCAGCGGTAATATGCACCTTACCGCTGACCGCCCTGTCCAGCGAGGCATGGACATTGCCCTCCACATGCCGGTAGAGAGACGGAATCGCCTTCCGCGAGAAAAAGTGGCGTTTGGGAACCTGCCACTGAGGAACCGCACATTGAACAAACTCACGGAAGGGGGCCGAGTCTACCAACTGAAAAGGCAGCAGTTGAAGTGCTAGCAATTTAGCAAGGCTAGCATTCAACCGCTGGGCATGTGGATGGCTGGGAGTGTACTTCTTTCTACGGTCCAGCAGCTGGGGCAGGGAAATTTGCCTGCTGCAATCGGACGTCGGTGTACTGCAAGTACTTGGTTGTGACACACCGAATTCTACACCTTCAGTCCTCTCAGAGCAGCTTTCAGAGAGGACTGAAGGTGTAGTGGGGATGGAGATCCCAGCTGAGGAGGAGCAAGGAGAGGTCCGCTTAGTTCTTTGGTGTGGGTCTTTTATGTGTGCCTGCCAACGAGCTGCATGGCAGGTCGCCATATGTCTGGTCATGCTTGTCGTGCCCAAGCGGCTGATGTTTTGGCCACGCGAGATACGCTTGAGACAAATATTGCAAATAGCAGTGGTGCGATCTGCTGCACTCGTCTCAAAAAAGGCCCACACCAAAGAACTTTTCTGATAACGTGCAGAGGCAGCGCCCTGCACAGGCGGAGCTCTGCGGTGTTGTACAGTTGCTGTGCTGGCCTCTACCTGGCCTCCAGGGGGCATCCTGCCTCGTTGGACATGTGACGCCGCATCCTCCTCCTCCTCGTCCTCCTCCTCATCCTCTCTCCCTTGAGGCACCCACGTGGAGTCAGTGACCTCATCATCCCCTCCCTCTTCACCACTAGAGCAAACCTGGCAGTAAGCTGCAGCTGGTGGAACAGTACTGCCAGATTCCTCAAGCTGGGTATCGTCATCCGAGCCTTCGAATCGTTGGGCATCCTCCTGGAGCATGTACCCAACACTGTGCTCAAAGAGTTCGGGGGACTCCTCAGGAGGACATGGTGGGTCTAGGGAAGGGGTGGCTGATGATGCTCTGTCAGTACCCTGAGCCTGGGTGAGAGAGGATGAGGAGGATGAGGAGGGCTTGGTCATCCATTCTACCAAGCCTTCAGCATGATGCGGCTCCACATGTCCAGCTGCCGAAAACAAAGACGCGCGTGTCCCATGGCCACGTGCTGATGACGATGCACGACCACGTCCACGTCCACGGCCACGTCCACTAGAAACAGAGCCTGCCTGCCCTGTGTTCTTGGCTCTGCACGCTCTGCCTCCCCTTGGCGGTCTTCCAGCCATTGTAGTCGGTAGTCCTGTGGGTGCTGCTGAGAAGAAAATATAGGAGCTCTGTGTGATGCCACTAACACACTAGAAGTCCTATGGGTGCTTCTGCAAAGAAAATAGAGGAGCTCTGTGTGATGCCACTAACACACTAGAAGTCCTGTGGGTGCTGCTGAGAAGAATATATAGGAGCTCTGTGTGATGCCACTAACACACTAGAAGTCCTATGGGTGCTTCTGCAAAGAAAATAGAGGAGCTCTGTGTGATGCCACTAACACACTAGAAGTCCTGTGGGTGCTTATGCAAAGAAAATAGAGGAGCTCTGTGTGATGCCACTAACACACTAGAAGTCCTGTGGGTGCTTCTGCAAAGAAAATAGAGGAGCTCTGTGTGATGCCACTAACACACTAGAAGTCCTGTGGGTGCTTCTGCAAAGAAAATAGAGGAGCTCTGTGTGATGCCACTAACACACTAGAAGTCCTGTGGGTGCTTCTGCAAAGAAAATAGAGGAGCTCTGTGTGATGCCACTAACACACTAGAAGTCCTGTGGATGCTTCTGCAAAAGAAATAGAGGAGCTCTGTGTGATGCCACTAACACACTAGAAGTCCTGTGGGTGCTTATGCAAAGAAAATAGAGGAGCTCTGTGTGATGCCACTAACACACTAGAAGTCCTGTGGGTGCTTATGCAAAGAAAATAGAGGAGCTCTGTGTGATGCCACTAACACACTAGAAGTCCTGTGGGTGCTTCTGCAAAGAAAATAGAGGAGCTCTGTGTGATGCCACTAACACACTAGAAGTCCTGTGGGTGCTTCTGCAAAGAAAATAGAGGAGCTCTGTGTGATGCCACTAACACACTAGAAGTCCTGTGGGTGCTTCTGCAAAGAAAATAGAGGAGCTCTGTGTGATGCCACTAACACACTAGAAGTCCTGTGGATGCTTCTGCAAAAAAAATAGAGGAGCTCTGTGTGATGCCACTAACACACTAGAAGTCCTGTGGGTGCTTATGCAAAGAAAATAGAGGAGCTCTGTGTGATGCCACTAACACACTAGAAGTCCTGTGGGTGCTTATGCAAAGAAAATAGAGGAGCTCTGTGTGATGCCACTAACACACTAGAAGTCCTGTGGGTGCTTCTGCAAAGAAAATAGAGGAGCTCTGTGTGATGCCACTAACACACTAGAAGTCCTGTGGGTGCTTATGCAAAGAAAATAGAGGAGCTCTGTGTGATGCCACTAACACACTAGAAGTCCTGTGGGTGCTGCTGAGAAGAATATATAGGAGCTCTGTGTGATGCCACTAACACACTAGAAGTCCTATGGGTGCTTCTGCAAAGAAAATAGAGGAGCTCTGTGTGATGCCACTAACACACTAGAAGTCCTGTGGGTGCTTCTGCAAAGAAAATAGAGGAGCTCTGTGTGATGCCACTAACACACTAGAAGTCCTGTGGGTGCTGCTGAGAAGAATATATAGGAGCTCTGTGTGATGCCACTAACACACTAGAAGTCCTATGGGTGCTTCTGCAAAGAAAATAGAGGAGCTCTGTGTGATGGGACTAACACACTTCAAGTCCTATAGGTGCTTCTGGGAAGAAAATAAAGGTCTGTGTGATGGGACTAACACACTTCAAGTCCTATAGTTGCTTCTGGGAACAAAATATAGCTCTGTGTGTGTGATGGGACTAACACACTTCAAGTCCTATAGGTGCTTCTGGGAACAAAATATAGCTCTGTGTGTGTGATGGGACTAACACACTTCAAGTCCTATAGGTGCTTCTGGGAACAAAATATAGCTCTGTGTGTGTGATGGGACTAACACACTTCAAGTCCTATAGGTGCTTCTGGGAAGAAAATATAGCTCTGTGTGTGTAATGGGACTAACACACTTCAAGTCCTATAGGTGCTTCTGGGAACAAAATATAGCTCTGTGTGTGTGATGGGACTAACACACTTCAAGTCCTATAGGTGCTTCTGGGAACAAAATATAGCTCTGTGTGTGTGATGGGACTAACACACTTCAAGTCCTATAGGTGCTTCTGGAACAAAATATAGCTCTGTGTGTGTGATGGGACTAACACACTTCAAGTCCTATAGGTTCTTCTGGGAACAAAATATAGCTCTGTGTGTGTGATGGGACTAAAACACTTCAAGTCCTATAGGTGCCTCTGGGAACAAAATATAGCTCTGTGTGTGTGATGGGACTAACACACTTCAAGTCCTATAGGTGCTTCTGGGAACAAAATATAGCTCTGTGTGTGTGATGGGACTAACACACTTCAAGTCCTATAGGTTCTTCTGGGAACAAAATATAGCTCTGTGTGTGTGATGGGACTAACACACTTCAAGTCCTATAGGTGCCTCTGGGAACAAAATATAGCTCTGTGTGTGTGATGGGACTAACACACTTCAAGTCCTATAGGTGCTTCTGGGAACAAAATATAGCTCTGTGTGTGTGATGGGACTAACACACTTCAAGTCCTATAGGTTCTTCTGGGAACAAAATATAGCTCTGTGTGTGTGATGGGACTAACACACTTCAAGTCCTATAGGTGCTTCTGGGAACAAAATATAGCTCTGTGTGTGTGATGGGACTAACACACTTCAAGTCCTATAGGTGCTTCTGGGAAGAAAATATAGCTCTGTGTGTGTAATGGGACTAACACACTTCAAGTCCTATAGGTGCCTCTGGGAACAAAATATAGCTCTGTGTGTGTGATGGGACTAACACACTTCAAGTCCTATAGGTGCTTCTGGGAACAAAATATAGCTCTGTGTGTGTGATGGGACTAACACACTTCAAGTCCTATAGGTTCTTCTGGGAACAAAATATAGCTCTGTGTGTGTGATGGGACTAACACACTTCAAGTCCTATAGGTGCTTCTGGGAACAAAATATAGCTCTGTGTGTGTGATGGGACTAACACACTTCAAGTCCTATAGGTGCTTCTGGGAACAAAATATAGCTCTGTGTGTGTGATGGGACTAACACACTTCAAGTCCTATAGGTGCTTCTGGGAAGAAAATATAGCTCTGTGTGTGTAATGGGACTAACACACTTCAAGTCCTATAGGTGCCTCTGGGAACAAAATATAGCTCTGTGTGTGTGATGGGACTAACACACTTCAAGTCCTATAGGTGCTTCTGGGAAGAAAAATATAGCTCTGTGTGTGTGATGGGACTAACACACTTCAAGTCCTATAGGTGCTTCTGGAAGAAAATATAGCTCTGTGTGTGTAATGGGACTAACACACTTCAAGTCCTATAGGTGCCTCTGGGAACAAAATATAGCTCTGTGTGTGTGATGGGACTAACACACTTCAAGTCCTATAGGTGCTTCTGGGAACAAAATATAGCTCTGTGTGTGTGATGGGACTAACACACTTCAAGTCCTATAGGTGCTTCTGGGAACAAAATATAGTTCTGTGTGTGTGATGGGACTAACACACTTCAAGTCCTATAGGTTCTTCTGGGAACAAAATATAGCTCTGTGTGTGTGATGGGACTAACACACTTCAAGTCCTATAGGTGCTTCTGGGAACAAAATATAGCTCTGTGTGTGTGATGGGACTAACACACTTCAAGTCCTATAGGTGCTTCTGGGAACAAAATATAGCTCTGTGTGTGTGATGGGACTAACACACTTCAAGTCCTATAGGTGCTTCTGGGAAGAAAATATAGCTCTGTGTGTGTAATGGGACTAACACACTTCAAGTCCTATAGGTGCCTCTGGGAACAAAATATAGCTCTGTGTGTGTGATGGGACTAACACACTTCAAGTCCTATAGGTGCTTCTGGGAAGAAAATATAGCTCTGTGTGTGTGATGGGACTAACACACTTCAAGTCCTATAGGTGCTTCTGGGAAGAAAATATAGCTCTGTGTGTGTAATGGGACTAACACACTTCAAGTCCTATAGGTGCCTCTGGGAACAAAATATAGCTCTGTGTGTGTGATGGGACTAACACACTTCAAGTCCTATAGGTGCCTCTGGGAACAAAATATAGCTCTGTGTGTGTGATGGGACTAACACACTTCAAGTCCTATAGGTGCTTCTGGGAAGAAAATATAGCTCTGTGTGTGTGATGGGACTAACACACTTCAAGTCCTATAGGTTCTTCTGGGAACAAAATATAGCTCTGTGTGTGTGATGGGACTAACACACTTCAAGTCCTATAGGTGCTTCTGGGAACAAAATATAGCTCTGTGTGTGTGATGGGACTAACACACTTCAAGTCCTATAGGTGCTTCTGGGAACAAAATATAGCTCTGTGTGTGTGATGGGACTAACACACTTCAAGTCCTATAGGTGCTTCTGGGAAAAAAATATAGCTCTGTGTGTGTAATGGGACTAACACACTTCAAGTCCTATAGGTGCCTCTGGGAACAAAATATAGCTCTGTGTGTGTGATGGGACTAACACACTTCAAGTCCTATAGGTGCTTCTGGGAAGAAAATATAGCTCTGTGTGTGTGATGGGACTAACACACTTCAAGTCCTATAGGTTCTTCTGGGAACAAAATATAGCTCTGTGTGTGTGATGGGACTAACACACTTCAAGTCCTATAGGTGCTTCTGGGAACAAAATATAGCTCTGTGTGTGTGATGGGACTAACACACTTCAAGTCCTATAGGTGCTTCTGGGAACAAAATATAGCTCTGTGTGTGTGATGGGACTAACACACTTCAAGTCCTATAGGTGCTTCTGGGAACAAAATATAGCTCTGTGTGTGTGATGGGACTAACACACTTCAAGTCCTATAGGTGCTTCTGGGAAGAAAATATAGCTCTGTGTGTGTAATGGGACTAACACACTTCAAGTCCTATAGGTGCCTCTGGGAACAAAATATAGCTCTGTGTGTGTGATGGGACTAACACACTTCAAGTCCTATAGGTGCTTCTGGAACAAAATATAGCTCTGTGTGTGTGATGGGACTAACACACTTCAAGTCCTATAGGTGCTTCTGGGAAGAAAATATAGCTCTGTGTGTGTAATGGGACTAACACACTTCAAGTCCTATAGGTGCCTCTGGGAACAAAATATAGCTCTGTGTGTGTGATGGGACTAACACACTTCAAGTCCTATAGGTGCCTCTGGGAACAAAATATAGCTCTGTGTGTGTGATGGGACTAACACACTTCAAGTCCTATAGGTGCTTCTGGGAAGAAAATATAGCTCTGTGTGTGTGATGGGACTAACACACTTCAAGTCCTATAGGTTCTTCTGGGAACAAAATATAGCTCTGTGTGTGTGATGGGACTAACACACTTCAAGTCCTATAGGTGCTTCTGGGAACAAAATTTAGCTCTGTGTGTGTGATGGGACTAACACACTTCAAGTCCTATAGGTGCTTCTGGAACAAAATATAGCTCTGTGTGTGTGATGGGACTAACACACTTCAAGTCCTATAGGTGCTTCTGGGAAGAAAATATAGCTCTGTGTGTGTAATGGGACTAACACACTTCAAGTCCTATAGGTGCCTCTGGGAACAAAATATAGCTCTGTGTGTGTGATGGGACTAACACACTTCAAGTCCTATAGGTGCTTCTGGGAAGAAAATATAGCTCTGTGTGTGTGATGGGACTAAACACACTTCAAGTCCTATAGGTTCTTCTGGGAACAAAATATAGCTCTGTGTGTGTGATGGGACTAACACACTTCAAGTCCTATAGGTGCTTCTGGGAACAAAATATAGCTCTGTGTGTGTGATGGGACTAACACACTTCAAGTCCTATAGGTGCTTCTGGGAACAAAATATAGCTCTGTGTGTGTGATGGGACTAACACACTTCAAGTCCTATAGGTGCTTCTGGGAACAAAATATAGCTCTGTGTGTGTGATGGGACTAACACACTTCAAGTCCTATAGGTGCTTCTGGGAAGAAAATATAGCTCTGTGTGTGTAATGGGACTAACACACTTCAAGTCCTATAGGTGCCTCTGGGAACAAAATATAGCTCTGTGTGTGTGATGGGACTAACACACTTCAAGTCCTATAGGTGCTTCTGGGAACAAAATATAGCTCTGTGTGTGTGATGGGACTAACACACTTCAAGTCCTATAGGTGCTTCTGGGAAGAAAATATAGCTCTGTGTGTGTGATGGGACTAACACACTTCAAGTCCTATAGGTGCTTCTGGGAAGAAAATATAGCTCTGTGTGTGTGATGGGACTAACACACTTCAAGTCCTATAGGTGCTTCTGGGAAGAAAATATAGCTCTGTGTGTGTGATGGGACTAACACACTTCAAGTCCTATAGGTGCTTCTGGGAAGAAAATATAGCTCTGTGTGTGTGATGGGACTAACACACTTCAAGTCCTATAGGTGCTTCTGGGAAGAAAATATAGCTCTGTGTGTGTGATGGGACTAACACACTTCAAGTCCTATAGGTGCTTCTGGGAAGAAAATATAGCTCTGTGTGTGTGATGGGACTAACACACTTCAAGTCCTATAGGTGCTTCTGGGAACAAAATATAGCTCTGTGTGTGTGATGGGACTAACACACTTCAAGTCCTATAGGTGCTTCTGGGAACAAAATATAGCTCTGTGTGTGTGATGGGACTAACACACTTCAAGTCCTATAGGTGCTTCTGGGAACAAAATATAGCTCTGTGTGTGTGATGGGACTAACACACTTCAAGTCCTATAGGTGCTTCTGGGAACAAAATATAGCTCTGTGTGTGTGATGGGACTAACACACTACAAGTCCTATAGGTGCTTCTGGGAACAAAATATAGGAGCTCTGCCTGCCTGCCACGAACACACTACAAGTCCTATAGGTGCTTCTGGGAACAAAATATAGGAGCTCTGCCTGCCACGAACACACTACAAGTCCTATAGGTGCTTCTGGTAACAAAATATAGGAGCTCTGCCTGCCTGCCACGAACACACTACAAGTCCTATAGGTGCTTCTGGTAACAAAATATAGGAGCTCTGCCTGCCTGCCACGAACACACTACAAGCCCCTCTTTCTCAATCAATCTTTGTAACTGAATCTATCTAACTCAATTTCTGTAAGTGAATCTCTCTACCTAACTAAATCGAGCAGAGTGTCACAGAATCAGCCTGCTCAATCTGCGCCGGAACAGCATGTGACCGGCGCAGACGGCGTGGCGGCCTTTTATAGGGGGGGCGTGTACTACAGCCCCTGAGCTGTAATTGGCTACAGGCGTCCTGCCTGTAGCCAATTATGGCTCTTCGAGTTTCCGGGGCTGTGATTGGCCAAGCATGCGGGGTCACAGTGCATGCTTGGCCAATCATCAGCCAGCAATGCACTGCGCCGGCCGCGCCGGCCGCAATGCATTGCGGGGCCGCTCGCATCACACGAACGTGATGCGAGCGGGCAAAATAGTTCTGGGCTCGCCGAGCGAGCGAACGCCCGGTGCTCGATGCGAACGTGGGTTCGCATCGAGCACCGGGCCCATCCCTACTCAAGATCGTAGTGACTGACTGGTTCTGTAATTGTACCTGCTTCTAGGCTCCAGTGCTATTCCTTCCAGGTGCTGCTTCCTGGGGGTTCCAATTTTTTTCTCTTCTCTCTAGTGACATAATGTTCTCTCTAGAGTTCTCTTCTCCAGCCTCCAGAGTCCTCACAGTCACGTGACATCACACAGACCCGGGAGACCTCGCTCCGTGGAGAAGCTGAAGCAGCTGCAGAAAGGAGCGTAGGCGGAGCATTAGGCTCCGCCTCCGCATTAGGCCCCGCCTCCACATTAGGCTCCGTCTCGGCATTAGGCTCCGCCTCCGCCTGTTACACTACGGCTACGTAGATGACCCGGGAGAGTCAACTCATCAGCCGTCATGGGATGGGGGAGACTGTCGCTTCCCTCCTCACTTGCTAGTAAAGTGCTGTGCCGGCGCTGCGCTCCAGCAGGCCGGCCGTGGCGCAGGGGACTGCATTAGTGCGGGAGGCGGCCGCGAATGGACGGATGGGACTGTTTTATTGTGCAGGGGCGGCTTTTTTGCCGCCCCCCCCCCCCACGGCGCCCATGGCACTAGCCATGGCTGCCATACCCTAGATACGCCACTGAGCACAGCCAATGTGCAGTTAGCATTCCCGGCATGCCTTTTTTTTTTTAGACTGTTAAATCGATGGGTTTACTTCCGCTTTAAATGTTATTTTATCAGGGCATAATGCAGAGGATACAACTACCACTGACTATAAATGTATAGGGTGCTATTTACAAAGTATATTAAAACCCTAAAACTGATCAATTGCGCACCCCCATATCTGGCATTTTAAGTGGCTATTCTCATCACCATTCAAGTGTCCAGATGTTGGCATTGTGTCCACTGATTTAGATGTTAAAATACTTTGTTATTATTTTGAAGTTCAAACTTTGAACGTAGTTATTTCCCCCCTCAGTAAGGACTACATTTTTCAGGCTTGTTGGCCATTTAATTGCTGAGTGTTCTGCTCCTTGTCTGCTGTTTGGGCATTCAAAGTGTTTCTTTAATATGCCAAGAAAAAAGCACAAAGCAGTTTTGTTAATGTTGAAAATAAAACAAAACCTTTCCTGAACACTGACTTTTAACTCAATTAAAGGTGGAAATGGGGTAGATCAGTATTTTGACTTGATTTGTGACTTGACCAAAATAAATGACTTGACTTGCTTGACTTCTAGCGGGGACTCGACTTGACTTGCTTGCTTTTCGCCACAGTAACTTGGGACTTACTTGAGACTTGAAGGTTAAGACTTGAGACTTGCTTGTGACTTGCACATGTGTGACTTACTCCCATGTCTGCCCTTTCATGACCAGAGGTGATGCCAGGCCAAATTTTAGACATGTGCGATTAGTTGCGTACGAATCGAAAATTCGTAAGAATTTTTCGAAATTCGTATTTTCGTACGAATCCGAAATACGAATTTTTACGCATACGAATTCCGTATGAAATATGAAATTTCGTTACGAATTTCGGATCCAAATTAACAGAAACGTGACTGGTGTTTATGCATAAGAATTCTGTACGAAATTCGAAATTTTGTTTACGAAATTCGAAATTTTGTTTACGAAATACGAAATTTCGTAAACGAATTTCCGTTCCAAATTAACAGAAAGTATCAGAAACGTGACTGGTGCTAATATGCAGAACAATTCTGTACGAAATACCAAATTTTGTTTACGAATTTCCGATCCAAATTAACAGAAACGTTTAAATTAAGAAAAAAAAAAAAAAAAAAAATTTGTACGAAATTCGTATTTCGGACGAAATTTCGTATTTCGGACTAATCCGAATGAAATTTCGTATACGAATTTTTTTTAATACGAAACGGAACGAAACGAAACAAAACTAATTTTTTGACGGCGCCCATGTCTACCAAATTTATAACTTGGCAATAACTGTATTACCTATATCAGTTTTATATGCTCGTTAAGGACCTATAAGGATTTTAATTAGCTTAAAAAGTCTGATCTTTTTCCTTCTTGGAAGCTTAAAATGGAGCTCCCACCCCCCCCCCCCTCCAAAAATTAAAAGTCAGCAGCTACAAATACTGGGACAAATACTGGGACACTTACCTGTCCAGGTAACCCACGATGTCGGCACCCCAGCTGATTTTTCCACCTGCTCTCGAGTGCTGCCACTGCCATTCCTTGTAAGGGAATGGCAAACGAAACGAAGTTGCGCAACACTTTCTGAATGACCTGGTGGCGGTGGAAGGAGGAGGGGGAGGGGGGGTGAACTTCCAAGGGACCTCGCTGCGGCAAGGTCTCCCGGAAGTGGGGATGGGTACATGTCAAAAACAGGTACCCCCTCCCCCCTGAAAGGTGCCAAATATGGCAGCAGGGGGGGGGGGGGGCAGCAAACAAGCAGAGCTTCCCTTTTGGGTGAAGCTTTGTTTTAAAGTAGAACTATAGGCAAATTTTTTTTTTTTCATTTTGGATAGAGCATGGGAGGATTATAACCCCTGCCAGATTTTTTCGCCATCTGTGTCTCATTGTGGAGATTTCCCTATGTCCTCCAATTTATGGATCTGGCCGGTGTCATGTGCTGTATGAAGGGGCACTGGTATGACAGGAGGGGGGGGGGGTTTGTGGAAGGGGGGAGCTATTTACACAGGGAAGCTTAATTTGGGGGGGGGGGGGATTTTTGCTAGGAGGAGGAATGGGGGGGGGGGGTGGGGGGGGGGGGATGGGGGGGGTGGGGGGGGGGGCTTTCCCTATTGACTCCTGTTCTCTGTCCTGCTGACTCCTGTACCCTTCCCTACTGACTCCTGCCCTCTGTCCTGCTGGCCCTACTGACTCCTGTCCTCTTTCCTGCTGACACCTGTGCCCTTCCCTACTGACTCCTGCCCTCTGTCCTGCTGGCCCTACTGACTCCTGTCCTCTTTCCTGCTGACACCTGTGCCCTTCCCTACTGACTCCTGTCCTCTGTCCTGCTGACCTCTGTACCCTGCCCTACTGACTCCTGTCCTCTTTCCTGCTGAACCCTGTACCCTGCCCTACTGACTCCTGTCCTCTGTCCTCTGATGACCCCTGTACCCTGCCCTACTTACTACTGTCCTCTGTCCTGCTGACCCCTGTACCCTGCCCTACTGACTCCTGTCCTCTGTCCTGATGACCCATGTACCCTTCCCTACTGACTCCTGTCCTCTGACCTGCTGATCCCTGTCCTCTGCCCTTATGATTCTTCTTCTCTGCCATACTGACCCCTGTACACTGCCCTACTGACTCCTGTCCTCTGCCCTTAAGATCCTCCTTCTCTGCCATACTGACTCTTGTACCCTGACCTACTGATTCCTGTCCTCTGTCCTGCTGACCTCTGTACCTTTTCCTGCTGACTCCTGTCCTCTGACCTGCTGATCCCTGTCCTCTGCCCTACTGACACCTGCCTCTGCCCTTATGATCCTACTTCTCTGCCATACTGACCCCTTTACCCTGCCCTACTGACTCCGGTCCTCCGTCCTGCTGATCCCTGTACCCTTCCCTACTGACTCCTGTCCTCCGTCCTGCTGATCCCTGTACCCTTCCCTACTGATTCCTGTCCTCCGTCCTGCTGACCTCTGTACCTTTCCCTGCTGACTCCTGTCCTCTGACCTGCTGATCCCTGTCCTCTGCCCTTAGGATCCTTCTTCTCTACCATACTGACCCCTGTACCCTGCCCTACTGACTCCTGTATAGGTACAAGTAAGCCTGTTTTTTTTAACCACACTCCTTAAGCCCCTCCCACTGTTAAGAGTTTGGCCACACCCACATTCTGCTGATCACTTCCTCCACCAAGTGTCCCTCATTGTGAAGTTCTAGAGTTGGGCGGTATGATTACAGAGCTCGCAATGATATACCCATGGATTACGGCCTTAGTGGCCAGTGTTCTCCAGCTTTGTATATTCGCTCTATAATGTTTCTTCCTATGAACTGGGCCGAGGCCAGAGAGCGGATCTAAAATCCAGCAGTCCTTATTGTGTGTGTGTTTTTTAAAAAAAAATACTGTGCTGACCTCAAATCCCTTTCTATATCTTATTATGGGAAGGCCGGGAGGTACAGTCATCTGCAACCTGAAATGAGTTTAGCGATGGTCACGGACGCAGCAGCTAAATACAAATCATTCCTTAATGAGATATCCAAGGCACCGAACGACCCCGTCCTCGAAGGGCCCACCCGCTGCTTACATCAGGATTACAACAGCCGCCTCACATGACGGCCCAAGATACGGGAATCACAAGCAGCCAATTTAGTTGTCAACCGCAACCCTTATCATTCCAGAAAAATAAACTTATATTATGGAAAGTAAAACCTGCATACAATGCATACACTGTATTCTTTTATGACATTAATAAAGCTATTTTTTGTACAATGAAGTGAAATGTCTCTGTCCAAGATGGTCTTCCTTAACCACTTCCCATCCCGGCAATTTTTTATGTTGAACTGTACAGAGATGATGGTGGGGTGCATGTACCCTATTGTACAGGGCCGGTGCTACCACTAGGCGAACTAGGCAGCCGCCTAGGGCGCACTGCTGCCTAGGGGCGCTCGGCCACCGGTTTCCCTCCGCGTCTGCATGCTCTGCAGGCTGCAGAATGCAACTAACTAAGTCTGACCGGTAGTGTTATTGGAGGCGCAGCACTGGAGCCAGTTCTAGAGGAAGCAGAGCCGATGCTTTCTGTATAGCGCCGCCTTCTGTCACAGGGACAGTGTAAAGGGGGTGGAGCCAATGGTGGCAAAAAAACTAGGTTTTGCCTAGGGTGTCAAAAACCCTTGCACCACCCCTGCTATTGTATACTGTATATTAGACTGTTTAGACTAAAAGCTGATGTTGGGGTGCAGGGGAACCATATACTGTATTGTATACTGGATTGTACAAAGTGGGAAATAATGGGATGCAGGGGGTGCATGTACTCTATAGTATTTATTTTATTTATTACGGGATTTATATAGCGCCAACAGTTTACGCAGCGCTTTACAATATAAAAGGGAGACAATACAGTTATAATACAATAAAATACAAGAGGGTGAAGAGGGCCCTGCTCAGAAGAGCTTACAATCTAATAGGGTGGGGGAGGTGATACAAAAGGTTGTAACTGTGGGGGAATGATCTGATGGAAGTGGTAGAAGATTAGTTGGAGAAGTGATAGGCTTCCCTGAAGAGATGAGTTTTCAGGGATCGCCTGAAGGTAGCAAGAGTAGGGGATAGCCGGACAGGTTGAGGCAGCGAGTTCCAGAGGATGGGAGAGGCTCTGGAGAAATCCTGGAGACGAGCATGGGAGGAGGAAATGAGAGAGCTTGACAGTAGGAAGTCTTGAGAAGAGCGGAGAGGACGGTTTGGGATATGTTTGGAGACAAGATTGGTGATGTAGCTCGGGGCAGAGTTGTGGATGGCTTTGTAAGTTGTGGTTAGTATTTTGAATACTGTATACTGTGTGTAGTACTGTACAAATAGGGAGGTGGTGAGATGCAGGGGGTGCATGTACTCTATTGTATACAGTACTTTATGCTGTACTGTACACACAGGGAGGCCGTGGGGTGCAGGGGATGTGCGCACTCTACGGTATACTACAGTGAATCTGGAAAGTCTTCACAGCGCTTCACTTTTTCCACCTTTTGCTATGTTACAGCCTTAGTCCAAAATTGATGAAGTCGGTGGGGTGCAGGGAAAAGTACTGCGCAAACTGTTGGCGCTTTATAAACCCTGTACAATAATAATAATAATGTGTTTTTTATGTACTGTATGTTGAACTGTACAAAGATGATAGTGGGGTGCAGGGGATGCGTGTACTGTACTGTATATTGTATGCTGGACTGTACAAAGCGGGACAAAGCGTGGGGTGCAGTGGGTGCATGAACAAGAAAGAGATGGTGGGGTGCAGGGGAAGCATTTACTGTATGGTATACTTTATGTTGTACTGTACAAATAGGGAAGCAGTGGGGGTGCAGGGGATGCATGTACTCTATGGTCTACTGTATGTTGGAATGTATAAAGATTAAGTCAGTGTGGTACAGGGGATGTGACTTTTGTATACTGTATGTTGAACTGTACAAAGATGATGGTGGCGTGCAGGGGATGCAGATTGTATACTGTAAGTTGGTCTGTAGAAAGAGGAAAAGGTGGGGTGCAGGGGATGCATTTTTCAGCACTATACAGCAGGCTATGTAATGTACTGTGCTTTATGGCAGTCATCATGGGAGTCACTGATTATTCTGTAGACAAATGATGTCTCCCTGCACTCCTGTCTTATGCCGCGTACACATGGTCGGAATTCTCGTCGGAAAAAGCTCTGATGGTTTTCCCGTCGGAATTCCGACGGAATTTCGCTCAAACTGTCTTGCCTGCACACGGTCACACCAAATTCCGACGGTCAATAACACCACGCCTTAAAAAACGTTCGACTGCACTATAAAAGGGAAGTTT
>JAQSEC010000083.1:0-13117 GCA_028564925.1 Lithobates sylvaticus | reverse complement strand
AATGGTGACACTTACCTGTCAGACTGAGCCCTCCAGCGCTGCGCTGTGATCAATCCAGCAGGTTCCGGGTGCTTCCATCTTCACCCGGTCTTCCTTCCGGGTTCTGTGCCTTCGGTCACTTGCCTTGGTCGGGCTGTGTTGCTGTCACTCCCACGCATGCTTATGCACATCCTCTCTCTCTCTCATCCCCCTCTCTCTCTCTCATCCTCCCTCCCTTACCCCTCACCTCTCTCTCATCCCCTTTCTCTCTCATTCTCCCTGTCTCTATGTAATTTAATTTGTCATAACAAAAAATGATTTGCATTTTATATTTTGCATTTTATTTATTTTATAAAAAGCCCCACCAAAATCCTCAGCACCAGGCCCATGATGTTCTTAATCCGGCCCTGAAATCAATATCACTGTCTTGGTAGCATATTGGCAATATTTATATATTTGGTAAATATAAATGAAATAAGCATTACTTTAATATAATTATTTGGGAGGGGCACGTTGGAGAAGCTACTAAAGTTTTGCATCAGTGCACTATAAATGCAGTTAAAAACAATTTCTTATAAATTGCAACCCATGTGTCTGCCAATAACAATTGCTCAGGGTAAAGTCTCTTGCCAGTTACTTAACCTAATATGACAAGACCATAAATCAATGGCTGACTGATGGGATTGTCAATGTTTTTGTTTCTAATACAGTAGATAATGATTTATGGAAGGTTAGGAATTTTATTATGAATTTAGTCCATTTTTATTATAATTCACTGTATGGTTGTTGCCAGCAAATCAGTTGTCTAGCTTTCACATTGTGGCAGTAAGTTTTGTGCGGTCTCTTTTTTCCTCCTTCTCACTGTTAAGGAGAGGCAAAGTCAGGGAGTAAATATTCTGCTTTTCCCATAGAACACAGCCTTGAACTGTCAGAAGTGTCACAGGTTAATGGCACGGCTCAGCTCCATTTATCTTATTCTGACAGCTCACCCAGCCTAACACAATGTAACAACATTTTTTCTGGACCAGGTGACAGTCCTGGCCCCTTTCCTCTGCAAACTGTTCGCCCCAAAAGACATTAAAAATAGTTTTGGATGTCAGTGCAAGCGTACAGTACACAATACCTTGGATTTTTTTTAAACTATAAAATGCAAACTTTTTGATGGCTTTGAAAGTTTGTGTTTGGTATACAAATGCATAAAAAGTAGTGAAAATAAATGCTACTTACATTATTATATTACCTAATTAATAACAATAATAACAATAATAATAATAATAATAACAACCATAATAATAAATATGGAAATACTAGTTGTCTGGTTAGAATGCATTCTCTTACGCTTCAGTCCTTTGGGTTACCAACTCAGATTGTATATCCAGATAAGGCCTTAAAACTTCACCTTGACTTTCCTTACCTCTATATTTTGTTAGAGGTGAGTCACTGGCCATGGCAGCTCACATATTCAATTCTTGAAAGGCTTGTTTTAGGGGTCATTCAAACCAGAGCGTGGTGCAGGAAACCCGCATTCTGTGTGCGTTTTCCGCACTGTGTTGAAATCGCTGAAAGTGTGTGATCTGCTGCAGGTGTCTATGTATTCCTAATCACGCAGCAAATACAGATCGCAAATGCAGTGTGTTTGCCTGCAATGGATTGCATGGTACTGCAGTACCATGAAATTCCTGTGCATTGCATTTCTGAAAAGTAATACATGTATTAATTGTGTGTGATCCATTTCCACTCACTCAAATGCATGGGCTAAAAATCGCACCGCACTGAATCGCACAGAAATTGCAAAAGAATTCGGACTGCGTTCATATATGATTCAGGTGTGAACTGGCCCTTATAGTGAATACAGGGCCCTGGGTTTAGTAACACTTTATCTGGTCTCCCACATAACACTTTATCTGTCTCTTTCCCACCGATTGTCCTATGAGGCTACAGGACCCCTGACCCTCTGTCTGGGCAGTGCTGATTGGTCCTGTGCTAATTACATGCACCCATCCAAGAAAAACAAAACTCAATAGCAGTTCACACCAAACTGAGTGGCCCCAAGGCTCTGTACTATTAGGATATAGATTGGGGATTGTGGACTGTGGAAGAAGGGGAGGATCAGAGAAGACAGGATCAAACATCCTTTTTACACAATGTGCATGATTAACCCCTTAGGTACAGCGAGTATAACAAGCATGCTTTACTGCATATACAGACTGATTTTACTGTTGGTGGTTTAGTAACACGTTAAGGAGACATTGTCATTACCCCACACTTTTCCTATTTAGCATAGGCATGCACAGGGGGTGTGCCGGGTGTGCCTGAGCACACCCTAATCACTGGTGCCCATAAGCATATGGCTCTGTGTGCAGGTTCTCTTTCAGCACCCTCAAATTCACAGTCCATGTTTGAGTGTCTATAGATTTTTTTTTAATCACTTGTCCAAAATAATTAGTGTGATATATGTAAGGCAGGGGACTTTTCCTTTAATTTGTGGATAGATACAGCAGCTCAGAGCCGCAGAATTAAATAGTGCTTTCATAATTCCGGCTGCAGGGGTCAGAGTTGCCACTTACATTGCATTGAGAAGTGACCCTTCATTCCTCTGCCACTATACCTATACACACACGTGTGTTTGAGTTTTGGGGTGCACACCCTAATGCAATAGGCTATGCACACCTATGCTATTTAGTATATAAGTAGATAGGCCTATGTTTGTACACACATACCACACCTTTATGCCTTCTCTCCTTAGAGAAATATCCCTGTCTTTCAGAATGTATAGTAATATGGTTAGTAGGGGAAAAAAGGGCCTTGCTGTTAATGTGCAACTTGGTGTACACCATAACTAATTTGTGTAGCAAAAAGCTTGGTAAGTTGACTGAGCCAGCAAGGTCCATTGGTACAGATATGTACTTATCCATACCCCTTTGTCATGGCGAAAGAAAAATAAAAAAGGTTGATCTCATGCTCTCATACTTTAAATTGTTTTTTTCTAAATCTGGATAATCCTGGAATACAAATACTTATGTTTCAGGTGCCTGCAGCAGTCTTCCATAATTGGAAAATTAATTTACTGTTCCTGAGTAAATGGCACGGCAGCTTTAGGCCATAAGAGAATCCAATATAGCATTTAACATTAAATGGGTCAGTGACTCATAAATATGGCTGCTTGACTTTGCTGTGCTAGCGTTTTTAATTCATGCACTTTTTATATTACATGAGATTAATTATTTATTAAAGTTAAATAGACTGGTTTGTGGCACCTGGTTTTATTTCAGAGGCTGATTTAATTTGTAACACAATTTGTATCGGTCATAGGTTAAACTAACCCTAATGGATTCCTCCCTGGGTCATTTGGAAGAAATCAGAATTCGTGGACTTCTATCTATTCTGAAAGTATAATATGGGCACATCTTTTGGTGCTGGGATTTAGGTGTGGTAGATGTTTTATGCGTTTCAGATAATTTAAATATATGCAGTTGTAATGTGTGATAGACTAAAACATCGGGAGGCTTTATGCATGGCTGAGCTCACCATGGTGTCCAATAAATCACTTGTCAGGATACAGAGAAATGGAGACATGAATGCAATACATAATGACATGTGGTAGAAGGGTAAGAAGAAGGAGGAAAGCAAGTGTAGCAGATACTAGGGGAATCACTGCTCCTGATAATTGCACATTTACCTTGCCCATCTTTATAAACAGACTGAAGATGTGGATAATTTCATTTTCATTTTTTTAACGAGCAAAGAATTCATCAGGGAGGAGGGGTATGTTCTCATTTTACACATATTTAATTTACAATGATTTGAAATAGCACCATATGTCACATAAGCCATTGTGTTTAAATGACATGGTCTAACTTGAAACAACACTGGTCACCAGGGGAATTATGGATGCTGGATTTTGAGGAGGTGACACATGAAGCACAAAGGTATTGTCTCCCAGCCAAGCACACATAGGGCTGTAAAACTATTTACAGAGACATGGATACTCAACAGAGTTTCATGAGTGTGATAATGTGAACTGTGGTTCAGGTTCATGCTGGCAAGAAAACTGCATGTCTTCTCAGAGTTTGCTGTTTGATCCGGGATTTGACATGTAGTGGCGGACACACCTATAGCCCCATACACACGGTCGGATTTTCCGATGGATTCTGTCCTATCGGACAATGTTGTCGGAAATTTCGACCGTGTGTAGGCACCATCGGACATTTTCCATCGGATTGTCCGACGGACAAAGTTGTATCTCCTGCTCTAAAAATTTTCCGACAACAAAGTCCGATCACACCAATTCCGATCGTGTGTAGCGAATTCCGACGGACAAAGTGCCACGCATGCTCAGATCACATTACAAGACCAAAGCTATTGGCTACTAGCCTCTACGTAGTCCCGTCGTAGGCAACAAACGTCACCACGTTCAGAATGATCGGATTTTCCGACAACTTTGTCCGACCGCGTGTATGCAACACCAGTGTCGGACTAAATCCGTCGGACCAAATCCGATGGATTTGGTGGTCGGATTTTCCGACCGTGTGCATGGGGCTTTAGACTCCACCACACTATTAGATTTTCTGCAGATTTTTGTCTTCAGATTTATCAAAACCCTGTAGTGCAAGGGCCTGCCTGATTACATGCAAATTGAAACTCTTAAGGTTTGACCTCATATTATATGGTTTTGGTAAATCTGAAAACAAAAATCAGCAGAAAATCTAATAGTGTGTACGGGGTCTTAGTTAGGCTCCTTTCACACTTGTGCTACTTCAAAGTCGCGCAATTTTACCGCAATTTAATCAGATTTGCGGCCGCGATTTTTGCAGCGATTTTGCTGCAATTTCACCGCAATTTCAAGGTATGCCCATGTAAGTGGCATCAAAATCGGACAAAAGTAGTGCAGGGACTACTTTGAAGTCGTAACGACTTGAAGTCGTACTAATATGAATGGTTGTCATTGGAAATCATGGGGAACGACTTGTCATGCTACTTTGCAGTCCCAAATCGGGGGACAAGTCGTATAAGTGTGAAAGGGACCTTAGTGTTTAGAAGGTCAACTATAAACAGACAAGAAAAAAATAATACATTGATGTGAAATTTCAAATACATTAGTGTTTTTGGAACATAATCTAAACTGACTTCCAAGAGCTGCAATAGATCTGATGGGTGTGAAAAAATACAGGCATACCAAAAAAATGCTTATATCAGGACAATAATAATGTATTAGAAACGTTTACAGATCTCTAATAAGATATGCAATTGGTGTTCCATTTTGGTATTACCTCTATGCAAGTATATATATATTTTCCACTTAGAGCATTAGGCCCCTTTCACACTGGGGCGGTTTGCAGGCGCTATTGCGCTAAAAATAGCGCCTGCAAACCAACCCGAAACAGCTGCTGCTGTCTATCCAGTGTGAAAGCCCGAGGGCTTTCACACTGGATCGGTGCGCTTGCAGGACGCTGAAAAATGTCCTGCAAGCTGCATCTTTGGTGCGCTGTAGGAGCGGTATATTTACCGCTCCTATAGCGCCCCTTCCTATTGAAAACAATGGGTTAGCGCTCCGAACCCGCCCGCAAAACGCCGCTGCAGCGGCGGTTTGCGGGCGGTATTAACCCTTTTTAGGCCGCTAAAAAGCGGTAAAGCGACGCTAAATATAGCGCCGCTTTCCCGCCAGCGCCCCAGTGTGAAAATAGCCTTATGTTCATTTGGGTTGTCCATTCCCCAATAATAGATGTAGCAAGATCTTTTCAATGTGTTGGACTTGTTTTTGAGCTTGAAATAGAACTCTGGTCATAGCCTGAAGCTCAGCACTTTCCAAAGGTACATCCAATGGGTAGTCTAATATATGCTTCTTAGGGCCTCTGGGAATAATAACATGGAATATTTGTTCTAGGGGCAATATTATTCCATCCCAGTAATGGACAAGCTTTAAACAATGCCAAATGTGAAGTAAATCTCTTACATCTATACTATAAGGGGTTGGAAAGCATTTTCATAGTTAATAAATATGTTGTAAAAAAAAAGTTAGATTGAGAGATGAGTGAATTATGTTCTGAAGAATATCCTACCATTGATCCTCATCTAAAGCACTAACCTCAGTCTCACTTTACATAAAATTAGGTTGTTTTGCATATTTAGTAGTAATGAATAACACTTGGATATAAAGCCCTTGTGTGAACTGACCCACCATATCAAACATTGGTACAATGATAATAATTAAGGGTATGCCTTCAAAGAGATGGGTACCCTCCCAACTTCATATTAATGCACAAATTGGTATTTTGTAAATGAGTTAATTCAGAGTAAAGACCATTAGACTAGAGTGGCATATAATAGATGTACCCATTAAATGTTTTGTGACCTTCAAACAGATATAGTTAATAAGGTGACAAGTTTACTCTAAATTTCTGGGAAAGGTCTGTGCCTCCAGTAAACCATGCAAGTATATCATGCAGTATACCATGCCCTAATGTTGTAAAGCACTGCGTAAACTGTCGGCGCTATATAAATCCTGTATAATATTAATAATAATAATGAGCCAGTTGCATGTTTCAGAAGAGCCAATGCCTAAGCTTCAAAACACTCACACCTCTGGAATAGGAGGAATATATCACCAATGAAGGTCATGTTAAATCCATGGCCAACACAGGGATTTTTTTCCTCTATCTGAGATTAAGTGAGTTTCCTGCATGCAACATATAGCTGGTTTGTATTTACGTAATCAGTAGAACATTTTGTAGGATCCCACAGCCCTGCATTCCATGCTATAATGTTAACTGTATCCACAGTGCCACAAAAAGCATAATCAGAGACGTCCAGAGTAGCCAATTGTCATAGGGAAGAAAGACACTTCATATGGTGACCGATTTTAGTCCTGAAAAATGTATGAAAGAGGAAAGAGTCTGAGGCTCTAAGCAGGGGTGTAGCAAACAGCCCCCCCCCCCACACACACACACACAAAATGAACTAATGCCATTGAACAACAGATTTCCACACTCATGTCGCACAGTACCCAGGCAACAGCTTATATTCATTTTGAACAACAAAGTATGCAATATACTGTATGCAGCCCCTGAGCACACATTGCTGACCTCCATGCCTTCTAACCAATTTCTGTTCTGTTATATAAAAAAACATTACGGATTGTCACTTGCCACGTCCCGGGTTGTCACTTGCCACGTCATTTGCCACACATTATGGATTGTCACTTGCTACACATTATGGATTGTCACTTGCCACGTCCCGGGTTGTCACTTGCCACACATTATGGATTGTCACTTGCCACACATTACGGATTGTCACTTGCCACATCACCTGCCACATGTTGTGGATTGTCCACTCACCACATCATCTGCCATACGTTGTGGATTGTCCACTTGCCATGTTGCCTGCCACCAGATGCAGATTGTCACTTGTCACATGTTGCAGAATGTCACCTGCCACATGTTGCGGATTGTCCACTTGCCACATCCTGGATTGTCACTTGCCACGTCACCTGCCACATTACAGATTGTCTCGTCACGGATTGTCACTTGCCACGTCGCCTGCCACACATTACGGATTGTCACTTGCCACGTCCCGGGTTGTCACTTGCCACGTCACCTGCCACATTACAGATTGTCACGGATTGTCACTTGCCACGTCACCTGCCACACATTATGGATTGTCACTTGCCACATCCCGGGTTGTCACTTGCCACGTCACCTGCCACATTACAGATTGTCACGTCACGGATTGTCACTTGCCACGTCGCCTGCCACACATTACGGATTGTCACTTGCCACATCCCGGGTTGTCATTTGCCACGTCACCTGCCACATTACAGATTGTCACGGATTGTCACTTGCCACGTCGCCTGCCACACATTATGGATTGTCACTTGCCACATCCCGGGTTGTCACTTGCCACGTTACCTTGCTGTGTCACTGAGTCAGGACTGAGTTGTACCCCATGATTTATCTATGAGAATCATGGGGTACAACTTGTCATGCAACCCTGAGGTCCAAATTTGCTGGAAAAGTCCCCCAACTGTGAAAGGAGCTCTCATTTATATTTGCATAGTCTTTACTGATTTACATCAGCAGAACAAAAATCGAACTACCACACCCACCCCCACATTGAGTAAGCACGAGTACATATCCTATACTTTTACCTGGCAAATGAGCAGCACCTCCTCATTGCTAAAAAGGGACCTAGCCATGTCCACCTAGATGGAGATCCTGACCAGCACAGGAACTTCCGGGTGATTACAATGACTAATTTCTGGGTCAGAAGGTGAAACCATGCTCTTTTGATCGCAACTCAATTTTTTATTGCAAATAGAATTTTTGCAGATATGCAAACCTGTATTTCTACATATGATATTTGAAGGAAGTTCGATAAGAAATGGTGTCCCTGGGATAGCAGCAGCGCAGTTTGAGCCTTGGTTCGGCTGAACTCACACGATTTCATTCCCGCATGTCAGTCCCGACTGCGAGGGGGGGGGGGGTATATTTCATAGACTTCTGTGCAGGTTTCTGCACTGATGTCAATAAATATTGCATTCCGAAGTCACCAAAAAGTAGCACAGAAACGACTTTTGAAAATTGCGGCGCAGCACCAATTAAATTAAAACAATTAATTACCAATTAAAACGGTGCAATTGCCACCGATTTGACATGTCAAATCGAATCGTACCAATGTGAACCAAGGCTGACACAAACAACACTGCCTATCCACCAGGTGAATTCATTACCTGCAATTCTCCACAGCTGTTATATATAAAGATTACACCTTTATCATTTACTTGCAGGTGTGCTGAAGAGATTTGTTTTTTTGGTGCACAAATACATATAGAAACTATAAGATATAAAAGATAGATATTGCACTTCCCCAAAAACCACCACCCCCAAAACAAATTAAAAAGAAGAAAGAAAAGAGAAAAAAAAAAAAAAAACACAACAATCTCAATAATGTATTTTTATTTTGCCAGCAGAAACAAAATTATGTACATTAATTTACTAGTTTAAAAAAATAAATTCTACAGGATATATGGTGCTACATTTATCAAAACAGTTAGCAATTGGGTTTTAAGGGCCCTGCTCATAGGAGCGTACAATCTAAAATTTGTCTAATTTGTCTTGGACACAGCTTTACTTTCAGTGTATAACGGGTAACATTTCATAGTACAACTACTCACCCACCAGCCCACATCATTTTTATCTGCAAGATTATAGAAACATACTTAACAGTCTTACAAAGTATTCCAACATAATATTAAAAAGGCACATATTCAAAATATAACACCCACCACACACATACATAGCTGGAATTTGCATTTCTGTGTATATGATTAAGCAATGAAATCAAAGAGTAGAAGGTCAGTACATGCTCCCAAACCATGTTTGCACGGTCAGACAGGAACAATACACACACAACATTGACAGCATTGGCCACATAAACCCACTTTTGATGGAAAAAATGCACAAGAATTTCAGCAAACAGCCCTAGTTGGGTGTTTGTCAATATGCACAATACCATTCCTTCTCCCCCACAAATCACAGCAAGAACCTTGGCCTTCTCAGGCCAAACGAACCCCCCTACTGCAGCCCTTTTATAAGATAGGTTGTATTGTTAGCACACTGACACAGGCCCAATAGAAGTACACGCCCACCAGTATCTTTCAATCTGTCTCTTCATGTATGTCTAAAGTGATTGCACCTGAAGAGGAGTAACACATAATACTATTTGCAACTGTGTGCATCAAATCTCCAACTACATGCCTAAGATCAAAGTCCATTTGCAAGCACATAAACAAAGCAACCGTTTTCTAAGCATATGTACCTGTGTATTGTAAACCCTACAATTTTAAATGTCAAAGTCCCTGGCCATGATTAGTGCTAACAAACATTAACATTAGTCCCTGGCTGCAATGAGCTTCCAATCTAAAGTCCAAAACGAACTTTCTTACATTAGAGACTATTTAGACAGGAGACAAATAAAATACCAGCATGTCTTTGGATTGTGGCGAGAAACCCACACAGGGAGAACATATAAACTACAACACTAGCATTAACATGTTGGGGAATTGAACCAGCAACCCCAGTGCTGCTGGATGGAATTGCTACCCTCTTAGCCAGCGGGCATGAATGAATGAATGAATGATTTGTATAGCGCTACAACTGCGAACTGAATCGCCTCAAGGCAGTCTCACACATGTTCTTTGCATCTCTGTGGTGTGAACCAGCCCTAAATCCATAGCCATGCTCAGTGTGTTGTCCGAAGTATTGGGACGCCTGCCTTTATACGCACATGAACTGTAATGGCATCCCAGTCTTAGTCAGTAGGGTTAAAAATTCATTTGGCCCACCCTTTGCAGCTATAACAGCTTCAAATCTTCTGGGAAAGCTGTCCACAAGGTTTAGGTGTGTGTCTATGGGAATGTTTGACCATTCTTCCATGTGCATCTGTGAGGTCAGGCACTGATGTGGGATGAGAAGGCTTGGCTTACAGTCTCTGCTTTAATTCATCCCCAAAGTGTTCTGTTCTGTTGACGTCAGGACTCTGTGCAGGTCAGTCAAGTTCCTCCACCCCAAACTCACTCATCCATGTCTTTATGGACTTTGCTTTGTGCACTGGTCCAAATTATTTGGTGGAGGGGGGATTATGATTTGGGGTTGTTTTTCAGGGGTTCGGCTTGACCTCCTAATTCCAGTGAAGGAAACTCTTAAGGCATCAGCACACCTAGACATTTTGGACAATTTCATGCTGCCAACTTTGTGGGAGCAGTTCGGCGATGGTCCCTTCCTGTTCCAACATGACTGCACATCAGTGCACAAAACAAGGTCCATGAAGACAAGGATGAGTGAGTTTGGGGTAGAGAAACTTGACTGGCCTGCACAGAGTCCTGACCCCAACCAGATAGAACACCTTTTGGCTGAATTAAAGCATAGACTGCGAGCCAGGCCTTCTCATCCAACATCAGTGCTCCAGGTTTTAGCAGAGATATGCCCAATGCACACGAGCGGAAATTTTGCCAGTAAAAGTCCGATGAGAGCTTTTGGTCCAAAAATGTGACTGTGTCTATGCTCCATCGGACTTTTGCTGGTGGAATTCCAGCCAGCAAAAGATTGAGAGCATGTAATCAATTTTTCGGTCGGAAAAAGTTCCGATCGGAAATTCAGATGGTCTGTACCAATTCTGACACACAAAATTCCTACGCATGCTCGGAAACAATTTGACGCATGCTCAGAAGCATTGAACTTAATTTTCTCGGCTCGTCATAGTGTTGTATGTCACCACGTTCTTGACGGTCGAATATTCAGCAAACTTTTGTGTGACCGTGTGTATGCAAGCCAAGCTTGAGCGGAATTCCATCGGAAAAAAAAACATCCAAGATTTTTCCGACGGAAATTCCGCTCGTGTGTACGGGGCATAAGGGTTTGGGCGCTATTTATTTTCAGGGAACTATAGTAAATTCGATGTTGGGAGTATTTTTTTACCAGCACTAAAGTGAATACCGTTTTAGCTCTAATTAACACAATTAGGGCTAATTAGTGCTAATTTGTGGTAATTGTCGCTAATTAGCGCCACATCGCTATAATAAATGACCCCCCCTTTGTCTCTTTGTGAGAATGTATGTAGGGGCACCTATTGCTTAGAAGTTTGAAGTTCATGGCCTACATTTTTCCTCAGTGTTCTAGCAAACGTTTGCAAATGTTGTGCTACATATTTGGTCTGCCTGCTTCTTTATAGTGGTTCCATCTTGCCTAGCCTATTGGAGTGACCAGCTTCATCTTTGTTCTATTTAGTCATTTTGGCAGATCAGGGAGAAAAATTTGTGTATGTGGAGGCTGGGTTACTAGTGCTAGAATGTGGGAAGAGCTTGTGGGAACTAGAGGAAAGAATCAATGGGGGATATTAGAGGGAATTTCTTGGAGATGCATCCACTCACATGTCTAGTACTGCCACACTTACCCAGTGGAAACTTTAGCAGCTTATCTGCTGTAAAAATATTGCCTGCAAATTATCATGAAAAAATTATGAAATTATCATGAAAAAAAGCGATCAGGAACTACGGGGTAAAATAACACATAGCCATGATTATTTATACACAATTAGAGCAGTTTGCACACATACATGTTCAATCAAGATTACATGCTACTGTGTAGCTGACTCTACAGGGACTTGTGTGATCTATCAATTAGTAACAGCCAATCTTTTGTGATTAACTGCAGGCATTTTGAATAGAACATAAACCCAAGATCACGTACAGGTAAAAGAGTGTCCTGTAGATTTACTAAGGCTGGTGCACTCGGAATCTGGTGCAGCTGTGCATGATAGCCAATCAGCTTCTAACCTTAACTTGTTCAGTTAAGCTTTTGGAATGAAACTTAGAAGCTCATTGGTGTCTATGCAGAAGTGAGCCTGGTTATGCACTCTCCAGCTTTAGTAAATAAAGCCCGATTGTGACTAGACATGTGCGACTAGTTTCGTACGAATCGGAAATTCGTACGAATCTGAATTACGAATTTTTACGAATACGAATTCTGTTCGAAATACGAAATTTCGTTTACGAATTTCGTATTCGTAAATTCAATTTCGTATTTCGTACTTCCTCTGAGTGATTGGTGAACAATAGACAATAGACTTGTGTTATGTAACGTTAATACGTTTTCGGATAATTCGTTATTATTCGTAGAGTGTAGATATTCGTAACAATTGGTAACGATTCGTAAAGATTAGTAATGATATTAACGATTTGTAACGATTCGTACGAAATTCGTATTTCGTACGAATCCGAATTAAATTTCGTACACAAATTACGAATTACGATTTTTTTTTTTTATACAAAACGGAACGGAACGAAACAAAATTAATTTTTTGACGGCTCCCATGTCTAATTGTGACCAGATCAGGCATGATGCACAGCAATTTTAATGCTACTGTGTGTTAAGATAATCTAATATTCCATTGAATTAGCATTGGAGTATCACTTGTTATTAACTGATTAACAAAGGTGATCTCTAACCAATCATGCTTGGTTGGGAACTAGATTTTTTTTGTTGTTTGTTTAACTCAACTGATATTCAAATTGACTTTAACTTGATAAAAGGAATGTTCCCTCTCTCTGTAGAGAAAATGGAATGACTGATCAGAAAATGTTCAA